>DWUL01000018.1:0-10154 GCA_018249735.1 Luehdorfia japonica | reverse complement strand
CCAGTGCGTGACACTGGGATCTAATTTTTTATGCAAAATTACTATATTTATATATTTGCAAATAGATACAATTTGAAATAATTTATACTATGAAGTTACGAAATGAGATCCCAGTGTCAAGCACTGGGATGACAAAAAAAAGGAGGCTACTTGGATGACAGCAGATCACCTCTTCACAAAGATTTTATCAGTAATACGCATATCAATAATACTCCAATCGCTGAAAGTAAAATCAGTTGTATTGTGTAAGTGGTTTAAATAGTCCCATGCACTATAAGGGTTATCTTCAGGCAGTTTTACTGTGGAATCGTTATCAAGTATGATATTCCATCTTCTATTCCCTATATAAGCAAAAGAAGAAATGTGGTCTCTTAATTGAGTTTTACTCTCCAACACATCTCTAACAAATTCTAGGTTTGATAACGAGTTTTGTCCTGTAATTACAACAAGATCATCTACTGGATAGTCATCTACGATCACTTTGCCTTCGGAATCAATTACCGAGGTCTTGTTATTATCTTTCCAGAGAGCAAACGGTTTATGTTCATCTATATTAATGTGTAGGGTATTGGGCAAAATTCTATGGATTCTTACGTGTTTTATCCATCTGCTTATGGATTGTATATTACCGGCAAGTTTTGAAAGTGATATATACAGGATAGGTTGCGTTCTATCTGTCAAACTTAGAATATCCCTTTTGTTTGTAAATTTATTGCCGCTCACGACTACTTCATCGATTGAAAATCCATTGCTGAGTAATAAACTGGATAGGCAGTCATTATACCAAGTAAAGTAGTAATTAAATCGATTTATTATTTTATCAAGTGAGCTGTAGAGTATTAGCGTAAGAAAAAGTGCTGTGATAATAACCAAGGCACACTTACGCAAAAAACTCCTTTGGCTTCTAGTAATACTGCTCAACATGACTTAAATCCCTAATATTTTTGTGCTGCAAACTATCTTCAATAATAATTTTAACTAATTCATTAAAATTGATTCCTTTTGCCAATTTTGCAATTTCTGGCACTAACGATAACTCAGTAAAGCCAGGATGTGTATTAATCTCAAGCATTTTTAAAGTGTTATTTTTGGGATTATAACGGAAATCTGAGCGGGAAATAGTTTTACAGCCTAAAAATTGATGAACTTTCAGTGCGTGTTCCAAGGTCATTTTATATATATTGTTAGGAATTTCAGCAGGAAATATATGTTCTGCAAATCCATCTGTATACTTTGCTTCATAATCATAGAATTTATTTTTTGGTCGTACTTCTATAGTGCCAATTGCTTCATCCAGCAATATAGCAGTATGTAACTCTATGCCCGGTATGTATTCTTCTACGATCATCTTTTCCATTATAGTAGAACTATTATCTTTCAGTTCTAAGTAATCCTCGTGCGAGAAAATTATGTGCACTCCGATGCTAGAGCCTTCGTTAATTGGTTTTAAGACGTACGGATAATCGATTTTAATATTATTTTTTAGTAGATCTTCTCGGCTAATTACATAACCTTTTGGAGTGTCGATACTAAGGGATCGAAATATATGCTTTGACATCACTTTATTCATAGCAACAGCAGAAGCCATAATTCCTGAGTGTGTATATTTTATACCTAAGATTTCCAATAAACCTTGAATGCAGCCATCTTCACCATAAGGTCCATGCAGAGCGATAAAAGCAAGGCCCGGATTAATTTTTCTAAGCTTTTCAGCAATGTTGCTGTCAACATCTATTTCTATTGCATTATATGAAAGGCTATCAAGCGCCTTCTTTACTGCTTTTCCGCTCATAAGCGACACTTCTCTCTCACAAGAAAACCCACCACTTAAAATTGCTATAGTTGGAACCATAAGCATTCTATGTTTTACTATATAGCATATATAAAAGATGCTCTTATCTTCAATAGAAAAAACGCTTTGAAAAATTCTATAGCTCTATCCTATGCACAACTGTACGAACGTTTGTTTTGTTAAGAAAGGCTACTCGGATGACATCATAGAGGCCACTGGGATGACATCATAGGGGCTACTCGGATGACATCATAGAGGCACTGCCCTTTTTGATGGAAACCAGTGTCAGCTACTTGCATGACACCATCTGCCACCTGCAAATTGCAATGTTCGTACGATTGTGCGTCACGCGCTGGAATGACAAAGAAAAGTGAGTTGCTAGTTTTTCATATGGTTATGCAAGGAGTCTGATCTTTTTCTTTGTTAATATTATTCTAAATTTTCATCAAAATAAGTTGTTTTATCCTTTTTTTCCTTATACTCTTCTGCTGTATAAAGAGGTTGCTTTTTAGCTGTGATATTTGGCCATTTTTGTGAGTATTCTACATTTATATCGTAAAATAACTTGAAAGTTTTTTGTTCGCTGCTCAGCAACTCTTCATCTAGTTCTAAAATATCTTTTATGGAATCATCAGTTACAATTGCATCCACCGGACACTCAGGTATGCACACTCCGCAATCAATACATTCATCTGGGTTAATCACGAGCATGTTTTTACCTTCATAGAAGCAGTCAACGGGACATACTTCCACACAGTCCGTATATTTACATTTTATGCATTTATCTGTAACAAAATGCGTCATAAAACACTGTATATTTCTATTATCTTGGGTACACTAAATTGATAAGAAATTCAAGTCTTTTATGAAGATAAATAAATTGAACAACAAAGAATTAGAAGTATGGTTAAGCTTGGCTAGAACTATAGGACCAATAAAGTTTTTTAGTATACTAAGAACACATGGATCGCTAGATGAGGTGTTGAAATATCTCAATAGGGTGGCTAATAATAAGGTGTATGGCATTCAAGATGCACGAGAAGAAATCAATAATGCAGAAAGAATTGGAGCTAAAATTATACCCGCATGTGACCCAGATTACCCTGATCTTTTAAGAAATATCTCTAGTTGTCCTCCTGTAATAACTGCACTTGGTGATATATCATTATTAAGCCGTGAGATAATTGCAATAATCGGTGGGCGTAACTCTTCAATGAATGGAAGAAATTTTGCCAATAAGTTGGCACTTGATTTAAGCGAAGCTGGTTTTGTTATCGTTTCTGGACTTGCAAGAGGAATTGATACTGCAGCAAACAGTGTAATATACAAAAATCACCCCACTATTGCTGTTACAGCAAGCGGAATTGATGTGGTGTATCCAAAAGAGAATTTTGATCTATATAAAAAAATCACTGAGAACGGTGGTTTAGTAATTACTGAGCTTCCATTTGCTACTAAACCAAAGCCTCAATATTTTCCTCAAAGGAATCGAATTATATCTGGTCTATCGCTGGGCGTTGCAGTGATTGAAGCATCGAAACGTTCTGGCTCTCTAATAACAGCAGATTTTGCTTTAAATCAAGGGAGAGAGGTGTTTGCAGTTTCTGGTTTCCCTTTAGATTCACGCTGTAGTGGTAGTAATTATTTAATTAAAAACGGTGCTAAGCTTATCGAATCCGCTGATGACATAATAGAGAGTATTAGGTTTAGTTTACCTCCGCAGCAAAAAAACCTATTTGATGTTGAGCACCACTCTGTTAACCAAAAACAAGAAAAATTACAACAGGCAAAATCTGTTATAGTTGATCATATTAACTCTGTACCTGTTGATATAGATGAACTTATATTAGCAAGCGGACTTTCTACCAACATAGCCCTAATGGCTCTTTTAGAACTAGAGTTGGAAAACAGAATAGAGCGTTCACCGGGGAATAAAATATCGTTAATTTTCTAGATTACTTTAGCTATGTCGTTTTACTAGATGTTCGTAAATCTTTCTTGGGTTAGCTATATATGCTTGACACTGAAATGATGTCATTTGTCATAGGATTCTTAGTTGCTGATTTTAGAATTGATAAGAGAAAACTTTTTTTCAACTTGTTGTATAATTTTATAAAAGTGATCGAAATCTAAGCTTGCACTGCCAATTAAAACTCCTAATAAATTTGAGATACTGAGTAAATTTTCTATATTTTCTGAACTGACTGAACCACCATATATAATGTGTTTTTTACCAGTACAGGATTTTATTACCTCTATCACCTCAGCAATTGCATCATTATTTGGCACATGACCTGTGCCTATTGCCCATATTGGCTCATATGCTACGGTATATTCACCGTGTGTTGGCAAGCGGTTTTTGCATTGATATTCTATTACTTCTTTTGTTTTTTCATTCTTATAATCTTCTGAATTTTCACCTACACAGATAATTGGGTGTAAGCCTAATTCTATTGCTGTTTCGGACTTAAGTTTTATTTCACTATCTTCTTCATTGGCCCTTTCAGAATGCCCAAGTATTACGTAAGTACACCCTAGTTCTTTTAACATTTCTGTGCTAATTTCACCTGTGTAAGAACCGAACTTTTTATAATGGCAATTCTGTGCTCCTATATTAATATTATTGTTCAACTCTATACTGCTTGGAAATGATGTAAAAGGAGGGCAAATTACTAATTTAGAGGTAATTTCGTTGCTCTTGTCGTTAAGTTTGCCTATAAAGTCAACAAATGAAGAACGCATTCCATTCATTTTCCAATTTGCTACTATTAAAAAGGACATCAACTTTACTTATATGAGTGAGAGTGCCGGCTGTCGGACTTGAACTGACAACCTACTGATTACAAGTCAGTTGCTCTACCAATTGAGCTAAGCCGGCGTTAAACACATTAATAATATACAATTATCAATGGATTTTAGTCAACTGATTTTTAAAATACTGTACAATGAAAATAATATGAAAAAATTTTTACTGAAGCCAAAAAAGAGTCTAGGGCAAAATTTTATTTTATCGAGTGAGATAACAAAAAAAATCGTCGCTTTAGCTGGTAGTCTGGAGAATTTTAATGTCATTGAAATTGGTCCTGGATATGGTGCATTAACAAGAGAAATATTGGTGCATAATCCAAAGTCTCTACTTTCTATAGAAAAAGATAGAGATTTAGTAAAACACCATGAGCAATTGCTAAATGAGCATCAGAAAAAGTATAGAATTATAGAAGCGGATGCACTGCATGTTATAGAAGAAGAGCTGATAGAACGCCCAGTCAAAGTTATTGCTAACTTGCCTTACAATATCTCGGTAGTGTTATTTTTAAAGTGGTTAAATAATATAAAATTTTTTACGAGTTTGACATTAATGTTTCAAAAAGAGGTAGCAGATCGCATTACGGCAAGACCCAATTCTAAAGATTATGGTTCATTATCAGTGCTAAGCCAGTTACTATGTGATATAAAAAAGGAATTTGATATTGAACCTAAAGAGTTTTTTCCAAGGCCAAAAGTACATTCTTCAGTAATTACAGTAAATCCTTTGCCTACCCCAAAGTTTGCAGTAAATTTGGAAACCTTAACAAGATTAACACGTGCCGTTTTTGCTCAAAGAAGAAAGATGCTGAGAAATAGCTTGCAAAATATAACGAACCACGCTGAAACTGCCCTTGAAAACGCTAAATTGAGTGGAAACCAGCGTCCAGAAGACTTAACTATTGAGCAGTTTTGTTTGCTGGCAAATAATGTAGAATGCTTATTTTGCAATAAAATATATTAGCAACCATATAGCCTTTTTATCCCCTAAAAACAGTTAGAGCTATACAATTAAAGGCTCTTAGCTAATTTTGCCTATTGCAATTTAATTAATTGGCGTATAAGCTTTAAATAAAGCCTATGAAAAAAATGGAAGCTTGTTATTCGTTTGACGATATACTTCTTTTGCCAGCCTATTCTGATATATTACCTTACGATGCAGATACAAAAACTTATTTAACAAATAGTATAGAACTAAATACCCCTCTCATATCCTCTGCGATGGATACTGTTACTGAATCGGGCTTTGCAATAGCTATTGCCCAACATGGAGGGATAGGTTGCATACATAAGAATTTATCAATAGATGAACAAATTTTAGAAGTGAGAAGGGTGAAAAAATATGAAAGCTGGATCGTGTATAACCCAATTACGATTTCCCCGGATAAAACGGTTGCGGAAGCAATTTCATTAATGAGAGAGCACAATTATTCTGGCATTCCTGTAGTCGATCAACGCAAGTTAGTTGGAATTTTAACTAACCGAGATGTGAGGTTTATTGAAGACCAGAACATGAATGTAAAAGTTTCCGAAGTGATGACAAAAGATAAGTTAGTGACAGTGCGGGAGCAGGGAGTGGATAGTGCCTCAGCAATGAAATTGTTGCATGAAAATAGAATAGAAAAGCTTTTGGTCGTAGATGAAAATTCTTGTTGTATAGGTTTAATTACGGTTAAAGACATTGAAAAATACAATAGATACCCAAACTCATGTAAAGACAGTAAAGGACGGCTCAGAGTTGCCGCTGCAATTGGCACTGGTAAAAAAGATGGTATAGAAAGATGTGAAGCTTTGATCGGAGAAGAAGTTGATGTAGTTGTTGTGGATACTGCTCACGGTCATTCCGAAAACGTTATCAATACCATTATGGAAATAAAAAAGATGTATCCTAATACGCAATTAATTGGCGGAAACATTGCAACAAAGGAAGCTGCTGAAGCGTTGATTGATGCGGGTGTTGATGCAGTGAAGGTCGGAATAGGACCAGGATCAATCTGTACAACCAGAATAGTTACAGGTGTTGGTGTGCCGCAATTCTCTGCAATCAAGAATGTTGCAGAGTTATGTAGAGCAAAAAATGTCAGACTAGTTGCTGATGGTGGGATAAAATATTCAGGAGATGTTGCAAAAGCTATTGCAGCTGGTGCTGACTCTGTGATGATTGGTTCGATTTTTGCTGGCACTGACGAAAGCCCAGGTGAGATTATCATGTATAAGGGCAGAGCATATAAAGGCCATCGAGGAATGGGATCTATTAGTGCAATGAAACGAGGTTCAGCTAGCCGTTATTTTCAAGATAAAGACTCAAAACTTAAATTAGTTCCACAAGGAGTAGAAGGAAGAGTTCCATTCAAAGGTCCAGCTTCAGGAGTAATCCATCAGTTGATTGGCGGATTGCAAGCTGCAATGGGATATACTGGTAATAGGAATATAGAAGAGATGAAAAAAAATTGTAAATTTGTTACTATTACTGCATCAGGATTAAGAGAGAGTCATGCTCATGATTTAGTCATTACACAAGAAGCTCCAAATTACGCTTATCAAGCGTCCAATTTGTCAACCGATTCAGAGTAGTGACCGCTTATTATTTTGCACCCCAGTCTTTTTCAAATATTGCTAGCCCTTGGTCAGTAAGTGGGTGATTAATTAATTGTCTAAGTACTTTTGCTGGAACAGTAATTGAACCAGCGCCAATCCTTGCAGCTTCTATTACATGTGCTGGGCTTCTCACTGATGCAACAAGAACTTTAGTATCAAAACCGTAATTAGAATATATAGTACATATATCTTCTATTAGCGATAAACCATCATAGCTTATATCATCAAGGCGACCAACAAAGGGAGAAATAAAACAAGCACCGGCCTTAGCGGCAAGCAGTGCTTGTCCAGGAGAAAAACATAATGTGATGTTAACAGGTATTTTATGCTCTGTCCACAACTTTTTACAAGAAATTAATCCTTCATATGTAAGGGGCAATTTTACCACAACATTATCAGCGATTTTCGCTAACTTAAGGCCTTCTTTAACCATCTCTTCACGGCTATCTGCAACAACTTCAACACTAACAGGTCCATTTATAATAGAGCATATTTCACGCACTAAATCCTCGTATTTATCTTTACGCCCGGACTTCGCTATTAAAGAAGGATTAGTTGTTATGCCGTCAATGAACTCCTTTAGTTCTTTAATTTCATTTAAATCAACGCTATCAAGAAAAATTTCCATATTAATCTCCTATTAAAAAACTATCTTTACAAAACATTGTCATCTTTGAAGGCAAAAGTACAAAAATGGTGTTATCCCAGTGTCCGCTACAGAACTGTACGAACGTTCAGTAAGGCTATATTATTAATAGAAATTTTGCAACATTAAAACGCTTACTAGTTACGCTTCATTACAAACAATGCAAATGCATTTAATAGCCAAGTAATAATAAACAATACTAAACTAAGCGCATAAGCAGCAAGAGTTTGTACACTATTGAAATCCTGATCTCCGGTAAGTAATGTAGCGATCTGCACGGTAATGGTAGTAACTGAATTAAGAGGGTTAAAAGTCAAATTTGCGTTGATTCCCACAGCCATTAGCACAATCATTGTTTCACCTATCACTCTTGAAATTGACAATAAAATTGCACTTAAAATTGTAGGCATTGCATAAGGTATTGTTATATGCCATATAGTTTCCGCTGGAGTTGCACCAAGTGCCATGAAGCCATAACGCAAGCTTTTTGGAACAGATCTTATGGCATCTTCGAGTAAAGAAATAATAAAAGGAAGAATCATTATCCCAATCGATAAACCGGCAACTAAGGCACTTTCTGAGTGTATACTTAAACCAAAAAAATTTGCTACCTGCTTTATAAAGAAAGACAAAAACACAACCGCGAAATATCCATATACAACCGTAGGAATAGCAGACAAAACTTGCAAAGTTGTATTAACAATATAACGCACTTTCTCACTCGCATATTCACTAATATATATTGCAGAAAATAAACCAAGCGGAACGACAACTAACATTGCTATAATAGTTATAAGTAATGTACCAACTAAAAGCGGCGCTATACCAAAATATCCTATCTTCTCTTCATTGATAGTGACTACATTGTGGCCCCATTTCAAGCAAAACAAGAATTCTGAAATAGCTACTTTATTAAAAAAACTAATGGATTGAATAAAAATAGACAGCATTATAAATAAAGTGATAAAAAATGATATGGCCAAAGCCACAAATAACGAAAGTTTTATTATCTTATTTCTTTTATTTTTAAAGATAAAAGCAAGCATGAAAAAAAGTAATGCTATAGAAATAAAAGTTACAAAACAATTATTATAGAGTACTAACAACCAAGTTAGCATCCATACACAACTAAGATATAGATAAGGTTTAACCTTATTTACTTCTTGAAACCTACTAAAACAAAATAAAAGGATTAGTAGGACAGGTATGACTATCACCGAATTCATTTTCCCATGCATCAAATTTTATTCTACGAAAATGTCATACAAGTTCACCATCATTTGACAATAAAGTAAAACAATTTAAAATAAATAATTATATTAATATAAAAACAATGAAGAGAACATTTCAACCAAAAAATTTGATAAGAAAGCGCAGACATGGATTTCGTTCACGTATGGCAACAAGAGCTGGAAGAAAAATCCTTAATAAGCGCCGTTCATTAGGGTGTAACAAATTATGCGCATAGTAAGTATAAAAAAAAAGATTTTTCCTTTGCTTTCAAAAATAAGTTAGCACTTAGCAGTCTTTTTTATCGTGGGCTTTATATATCACTGTACGCTATAAAAGAAAGAGAACCTGAAAAGTACATTCATGCTATTAGAGTAGGTCTGGCTATCAGTAAAAAAGCCGGAAAAGCAGCAAAAAGAAATAAAATAAAAAGGCAATTACGAATACTTGCTAAAATTAGCATTTTAAATATAAGCAATATAGGGCACTACTACATAATACTAACTCATAGAAACATTATGCAAGCAAGTTATAAAAACTTACAAAAAGATCTAACTATTTGCTTAAAAAAGATAAAATAAAAAAAAATCTTAATTAAGGTATTTACAACTATATTTTTTATGATAACATAAGTAAAATTTTTAAAATAAATTAACGGATGTGGGTGTTTAATGGTAGAGAGTAGAAAAGAACAAGATAAAAATCTCAATATAAATAATGTTAAAGAAGATTTTTATGAATATAAAGAATCTAGTTATCGTACACAATGGGAATTAGCATTTGAGCAAAGTCAATACTTAGAGCAGAATAAGAATAAGCCTAGACCACAATTATTAGATTTGAATATAGAAGCGACTTCTTGTAATAAAAGAATTATTAAAAGGCGAGTCATGCCAATAGTGACCTTACTCAGAAAAAGTAGAGAGAAAGTTAAGCAAATGGGTAAATAGACTTCTTGCATAACCATATAACGCACTTTTATTGGGAATAGAAATGAAAAAACTTCCTTGACAAACTCCGCCAGCCCCCTTATCATAAATACTGAAGCTATTTATTTATCTTCTCTGTACAGATTAAATGACA
>DWUL01000017.1:0-19281 GCA_018249735.1 Luehdorfia japonica | reverse complement strand
ACTAAATTACTCAATAGATGGGGCTAATATATTACCTGTCATAGAGGCCATCGACTTAAATTAGTTTGTAACTAAATAAATAATAGTTTAAAAAAACTGGAAAAGCACGCTTTTATAGTGGATTTTCTAAACACTAAAAAAAAATTATAGTTCAAAAATTAAAAAAACACGCTTTTATAAAAAATTCAACTAAATGACTCAATAGATGACGCTAATATATTACCTGTCATAGAGGCCATCGACTTAAATTAGCTTGTAACAAAATAAATAATAGTTTAAAATAACAGTATAAAAAAAATAAAAAAAAACGCTTTTATAAATAAACCAAACTTAAAAGTAGAAAATCATAAGAGTTTGAAAAAACTAAAAAACACGCTTTATATAGAAAACCATGCTAAAAAATAGAAAATAAATTTAAATTAAGAATAGTGTAAAAAATTCTTATAAATATAAATGAATAATAGTATAAATAAGAATAAAGTTTTGCTTTTTAAGATATCATCGAAATGATAATCCTTCTTCTCAAATCTGTCAATGAAATATTTAAAACTATTGTCACCATGAACCCAACGCTTTTTTTTAAATTAAAACATTTTTTTTCTTATTTACTCTATTATTCATTTACATATAATAAAAATTTTTACACTATTCTTTATTCAACTTTATTAAAATTTATTTTCTATTTTTTAGTTTGGTTTTCTATATTAAGCTTATTTTTTAGTTTTTTCAAACTATTACTTATTAGATTTTTTTTCCAAATAAATAGTTTCACTATACAGTTTAATCACTGTTTGTTAAAGCATACGTTATATATAAATATATATTTAGTCCATTTAAATATTGTAACAGAAAAATGGAACAAATCCAAGTTCAATATTCAAAATTTATCAGAGAAGTAGTCTTTAATAAGATAAAAGCATTTCTCAATTATAATTATTCCCCAATTTTGCTTCAACTGCATTATGTATAATTATTTTATATGTCTTGATATTTGATTATAAATTTTTGGAGCCATACAAAAATGGTTTTTCACATTGGTGACATGTGAAATTTGTTGACATAAAGATAGGTTTATTTTGACAAATGCAGTAATTTCAAAAATATAAAGCGGTAAGAATCAACACAACTTTACCATAATATGAAGTAATCAGAGCATCCAAATTTAGCACAAAAAATTTGTATAATGCGCATGCCGAGAAATTAATTTTCTTTGATAATTCATCAATGTGCGTTTTCTAGTTTAGTATTTTATTAATATGTTAGCCCAAAAATTTTGTGGTATTCGTTTATTCAATAAGTGAAGTGCATAATTTACTTATTTCTAAGTTGATTCTTAAGATATTACTTTTTAACCAACCAATAATTTAGTCCAGTGCACTGTTAATGTAATTTTCGTTTAAATTGTCATCGTTACATTCTATTGTCATTATATAGTCAACAATGAAATTTCTTCACAACCCTTAAGTTGAATGCCATTTGCACATCTCAAAATTACACCGTCTATTTTTGCTTAAAATAATAATTTGACAGTTAAATATGTACATCGTCACCACTGCATGACGTCAGTGACGTGTAATTCCCTAGATTCCTTATATATTATTGACTATAACATTTATTTTTAGCTGGCCCGGCGGACGTCGTTGGTATGTGACGCGATGAGTTTGATTTCTGAATTACATTTAAGTATGAAATTTTAAATGTAATTCAGAAAGCTGTCTGGTGGCGGATTAAGGAAATTTACCACCCCATATCATCCCGTGAGTGTCCTAAAAGTCGACTGACGGAAAATTAAAACCAGAAGATGGGTAGCAGCATCATCTGAATAAATGGTTTTCCACTTAAATTTTAGAATTATATTAACAATGTGGTAGCGGAAGGCGGTACATGGGATAACCATCGTTGCCAGGGATAGTCTCCGCCGTTGAATTTATTGGATAAAGTTTGGAACACTTGCCGTCGACAGAGCATTAGTTATCGGCGGATGTTGCATATACCATCAGGTGAACGTTTTGCTCGTCTTATCACTCATCGCTATAAAAAAATAATTTTTATTACTAAATATTTAATAAAGTGTCATGACTTTTGTTTCCGCATTGGCCTAGGATTTCTGCTACTTAATTCTATTTATTAAAGAAATGTGGCCGTCACAGGACTCCCGGTAGATGTGAAACATCGACATTGATGTGACAAATTCATGAAGAATTTATCAACAAAGATTAATTTTAGAGCTATTTACGGTCAATAACTTTATGATATATTTGTGGCATTTTTTTTATAGAAGAGGGGCAAACGACAGGTGGCTCACGTGATGGTAATTGATCACCGCCGTACATGAACATCTACAATACCAGAGGAATAGCAGATGCGTTGCCGGCCTTTGCGAAAGGCTATTTTCTTGAAGGTGCACATACATTTTATAGTTCGCTGTGTTATATGTCTTTTAACTTTTACGGAAATTTAACTGTTTTTTGAAAAGGTTGTTATAATTATAACCATAGAAAATAAACGTATTTATAACTTTGTCGAAAACAAGTAACGAGTTCAGAAATCGATTTTAGTAATAATCCATTCTTGAACTGACACATGATGACATAACCGGGTACAATAAGTTTTATTTGATATTTTAAAAAATCGACATTATAAAAAGCACAATGTATGCGTGACGGCAGCGCCATCGTACTTACAACGCCTTTGTGCTAATGTAACAGAGTCACAGTTCTAATTTATTGTATATGTGTGATAAGAACGTACCGGATTTCAAAATTAAGATATTCAGATTGTTTCAGACCGTGCAAGTAAATGTTTCTCGCACCACGGCTCACCAGCCTCTCTGCGATTCTTAAGCCGAAATAGTCGCTGTTGCATAATATTAGGTGACTTGAATCAGGAGAACAGTACAATCTGAAAAAAAAGCTGGATATAATTGGTACTAAACGTGTGAAGAAGTTAAACAAAACATTGAAATACAAAAAAAAGTTTAATAATCTTTTCCCTCACTAGGATTTCTTTTGTAACGTAAATGCGTTTTAGATTGTATAACCCGGAACAGCTACTTGCAAACTATACAAATGTTTCTCCCGTGCGGGAATCGAACCCGCGATCAATAACACGTTATCCGATTGCTTAGTCATTGCGCCAATGACCCGATATAACTATATATTGACCTGATTACGTAATAAATGTTATTTTCAGAATATATTACAGGGGTGGAGTTCCTGTGAAAAGCCCTCACCGGCATCTTAAAAAATAGGAATCTTTCCCATAGACGATGGAAGCGCCTTGTGTTACAATAATAGATAGGTTTCGTTGCTGTGGCAGATTATGGTAATTAAGTTAAAAAATTAAATAACAATTAATTATTTTCGTGTTGAACATATTATGTCCAAAATTAATTAGGTTACTTTTAGCCCCAGAGTCCAACAGGTGGAAAGATTCCTATTCCGCCGTCAAGTGTTATTACAGGGCGTATGAGACCTAAGAAACAATGTCTAATGGTGGCGAAAGCAATGCTACACATGACGGACGTGGTACACACTGAATTTTCTCGCATTTTTTCACAAAGTTCTTGGTGACACTGCATCTGTCAAGGGTAGTCGTACCGTTACCAGGCGAACAACTGTCGCGTTTCGCCACTGCCACACAATAATGCAATTAAAAAAAAACTGTGCATTGACTACGTCGCCGTTAAATTATAATTAAACGAACGTAAGTTTTATGTTATATATATTACCTAGGTTCAAGTCGCGGAAAAAGCCCGTCTGGGGTCTTAGCTTTTATTTGAAGTAGAACTCGTCCACGGTGGCGACTCGTAGCTAGAAGTCGGAAGGCGCGTGGAGCATCCAGCGTAGCATAAGTGACTCTGGATAATGGTCGAACGTAACCGCGCTTAATACCCTCAGATACCATCAGCTGCAGCTTCTATTAAAACACAATTTGTTAAGGCGTCAATGTGAGTTTTCTTTAGATAGTTGTAACACATTCCTAGAATTCTTATAAAGTTTGTACTGCTACTTGTTCCAATCAGAAGTTGTCATCGCGCAAAATGTATCATAGAGCTGTAAGTATTGGAGAAACACACTCGTTTTCATATTTCCCATTCACACTTTCCGTATCCGATGTAACGTAATAAAATCCAAAATGGGTCGGATTCAGTGAGAAACACGAGGACGAAAACGGTTCATCGTGACTGTAAAAACAATAATGTGTGTATTGTTTAAGTTGTTTGTTTAAGTTAGAACACGTGACTAAGTAGACAAATAGGCTAATCTTTGTAGTATGACCATATTTTTGTACACGGTAGGCCATAATTTATTGCACTGACGAAATCGACATAGCGCGAAATTTGGGGTGGGGGCGACTCACGCGCCGTAGCTCGGTTCAGGGAAATTTAGTCACAATGAATCGCTTCACGGGAGAAGAACGCGCGTTCTGTGTAAAGCAGTATTACAAGAACAATGATTCTTACGTCACTGTTCGCCGCCTGTTTCATACAAAATACCAATTACACAATATTAATAAGTGCCCAAGTGTTAATGCAATCAAATCGAGGGTGACAAATTTCGAGGCAAACGGTTCGACTGTGAATCATGACCAAACAGGGCGGCCACGGAGCAGGAGGAGCGATGAAACCGTGGCGTAAGTAAACGCGTCTGTGCGGGACTATCCAAGTTTGTCTACGCGCAAACGTTCGAGTACTTAAGCGATACCCCGAACGTCTTTGCGTCGAATATTGGAGTTGAAAATGCATCCTTTTAAGATACAGTTGGTGCAAGAAATGAAAGAAAACGATTTGATTTTGAGAAAAAAATTCGTCGATAGAATGTTGGAGCGGTTCAGCAACATTTTAACAACAATTTATTTTCTGTCGAAGCCCACTTCCACATAAATGGGCACGTAAACAAGCAAAATTGCAGATTTTGGAGTGTAAAACATCAAAGACCTTTGAATTCTTCAAAAGTGACGGTTTGGGCGACAGTGACTTCAAAAGTCGTGGGTGGTCCATACATCTTTGAAAATAAACGCGGTAATTCAGTGACTGTTAATTCTGCAAAATATGTGACCATGCTACGGGATTTTTTTGAAACACGGTTACAGCATTTTGAAGATTACAACAGTGGGATAAGGATGCAGCAAGATGGCGCCACTTGCCATATATCTAACGAGAGTTTGCCCGTGATGAAGGAACTGTTCCCTAACAAATTGATCTCGCGCAGAGGGGATTTTCCATGGCCCGGTAACCGGAAATCAGCTGGGGTAAGATCTGGATCTTACCCCAGCTGATTTCTTTCTATGGGGTTATCTTAAGAGCAGAGTCTTCATGAATAAACCGAAAACAATACCCGAATTAAAGGAAAACATTCTTAAAGAAAAAGCTAAAATACCTAACGCTCTATGTCGAAGAGTTTTCGAAAATCAGAGGGCCAGGTTTGAAGAGTGCCAGCGGCGAGATGGAGGTCATCTGGACGATATTATTTTCAAAAAATGAAATTCCCAATTATTTTCTTTTATTTAAAAAAACTTTGATTTAAATTCAATGTTTAGTTTATTAGTGCAAACATTTTTGGCCCACCCTGCATAAGCACATTTTAAATACGGGGAATCTATCATCCCATCTCGTCCCGTGGGTGTCGTGAAAGTCAACAGTGGGGAAAATTAAAACCAGGAGATGGGCACCAGCAACTTTCTAGATAAACTGCGGTTGCCAACCCGCTGGCCAACCGTGGCAACCATGGCAAATTCCCCCAAAAATCGGAAGATCGGATAGAAAGGAAGAGGAGGAGGAAATGTGGTTAATAATTATCTATACTACGAAATAATATTTTTTAATCAGTATGTTTTATTTTTGGCTGTTTACTTTAAAAAAACGTTTTAGTTGAAAAGTAATTAAAGTGTTACTTACACTTAGTTCGCTACACTTTTGTTTGCCTAATAAAGCTGAAAAATCAACAGGTATGTATGACCTGTCGTTGAACATGTGATACATCCCGTATGAAAAATTTTCTCGGGTTGGAATTTGAACGGTATCAAACATTATGCGAGAACATTTGAGAAATATCTGAAAGAGAAAAAAAATATTCTTCTATTTAAGTTCATCATCTCTTTTATAAATTGTAAAGAAATATTACTCACATTTTTAAGATTCCCACTAACGCAACTTATTGCAATATCACAACCGTAACCATTCGTCGCCGATAACACCATGTCTCCGAAACTATTGTCACGGGAATTCCCTATTTGATCATCTAAAATAATACAAGAGTCTATATTAATTTTGTCAATAGCATCTCAAGAAGACTCATTATTGATATGCGATCTTGTGGTGTTATACAATCCATCAAAACATGCAAGATAAATTCTGTAATGTCAAAGACGGAGAAATAATGTGATGGGAAACTGCGTGTGAGATGCCTGCTAAGCATTATGAAGATTAAATCGACTACGAATATTATCAGGAAAATGCATTAGAGAAATGGAAATAGGAAGCAGCATATGTGACAAGCGGCTATTTAGATTGATGCCTTTTCCCAACTCTGGATGGAAATGGTTAAAATGATGGTAAAATGAAATAAATAAGTTAAACATTTCGGACGGGATCACCTTTAAGTTCTGGGAACATTTTGAGTAAGAAACGTTTTTTGTTGACGTCACTAACAGTAGTGAAAACATTACAGCCGTTTCCTAAAGCTATTGAAATTACTGCTTGGCCCAATGCTCCTGCACCGCCATGAACAAGCACTCTCGAACTACTTTGAAGTTTGCATTTTATGCCCTGGAATAAATATATACATTGATTCAATGGAGGTAAATATGCAAATTAATATGTATATAATTTTATGGCCATACATTAAAATTCCTGGTGATACAGTAAAATTCGGGTCATTCCAAAAAATATTTGTGAATTATATTTAGTTCACTTACTTTAGTTGTTTTAGATATGCCGTCTTTCACTGAGCTTTATACTTTGAATGTAATTAGAGATATTATTACTAAAAAACATGAAGAATTCTCAGCAACTAAAGGACCAGGCCTTAATTGCATTTCTCTTTCTTCTTTAAAAATACTGCTAAATCCATAACTTTATTTATATAAGATTGGTTTAAAAGAAGAAGTTACTAGAAAATCGCTTATGAACACAAATGTATAGAAACGTTAACTAACCAAAAATATTAGAATAAAGCATTTATTCTGAGAACTCACAAGACAGTAGAAAGCGAAGCAGTAAGCGAGAGGAACCGTTGCAGCTTCCTCCAGACTCCAATACTCAGGCACAGGCCAAAATAGTTTTGGAAGGGCGAGAACGCGTGAACCCACAGCACCACCACTAACTAATCCCATCACGCGATCCCCGCTGTGGATAAAAAATATTAAAGGATAGGAATAAAACAATTATAAATTTTATGAATAGTATCTAGGTCTGAACTATGAATACTTGTGTTTTCTTGTGTTTCTTTAATGTCTAGAAATGGATAAATAAAACGCAAATGATGATTAAAAACTGTCTGTATATTTTTTTTGGATAGTATCGATTTATATTTCTAAAGGATATGTATGTACTACAAGTATTGCAATATTCATATTCAAAGTAAGTAATTGTAGATACTTAAACATTAATATTAATTATAAAAAAATATACCAAAATTTTAAACATTGTTTTCATACTTTTCTGTAACACCACTAAAGTCCATTCCGTATTTATTTTGATAATGTTCGCCATCGCGTGGAATTATTCCAGTGAATCTTTTAGCATCAGTATCATTCAGACCGGCAAAGTGTACCTGTAGTTTCAAATGACCATTTGTCTATGAGGTATATATTTTACTATGAAGTTCTCTCTGAAGTAATCGAAATTGATATGAAATTCATTAAAAAGGCTATAAAACGTACAGTTACTTTCACACCAGGTCCATTTAGATAGGGATTTTCAACCCAATGTAAAGAATTGAAGTCACCTATGCGGGAACTCCGAAGAGTTATGTCTTGTGTTGCTGATAAGTTTTGCGTCACAGGCACTAAGAATTCACCGCCCCATTGTGTCTTAAAATAAAAGTTATAGTTGAATTTTATATACACTGTTAAAAATATAAAAATTTTCTGTATTTAATTAAAGCCAACTTACGTTGTCTAAAATATTATATGCTAAATCTAAATTCGGCAGTTGATCTAACTTTTGGTTTTCAGAATTTTTTTTATTCATCATCACCAAATAGATTTGGTTGCGATCCTTTCTCCATTTCTTTACAAGATCTTTCAGTCCATCTATGGAAGGATAAGAATCGATGACGATAAGCTTATGTCGTTGTGGCAATGCTGCTTGCGTAGAAGATAACAAAGCCAGATCTGAAGGTGAACGCACTGTAAAAACACTTGTAGCGACTGCAGCAGATGTAGGCCTCCATAGCATAAGTTCCAACCGCTGATCTTTAATGTTCTGAGCACTGACAATGCGATAAAGTGCTGATGGTCTGATAAATAATAAATCTTTTGCACAATATTCTTTGTTTACTATGAAAGAGTCCCGACAAAGCACGTGGATAAGACTTTGACACAACTGAAAAATAAAAAATAAATATAGTAAAGTTACATGTATCAATATTATGTAATTACAAATAAGTAAAGTACAATAGTGGCGTAAGAATATTTTGTGGGTAACGTAAAATCAACTAAGGGAAATGACAAAATCATCTCATGACCTCATACATCCATCTGAAATTTTCCAGATCTATCATAGCCAGACCAGTGACGGTGAGAAAGGTTTAAGATACGGGGAGTAATTACCAACTCATTTGAAAAGTGCGGTGATTACAATAAATCATCACGACTTGGGAGCGACGTATTGAGGAATACGTGCAGAAAGGACAAAAAGTAAGTAAAAAGAAATTAAAAGTATAATTTAACAAGAAGACTTTTACAGTAGACGGTTTTTGTACAACACACAAAATAAACATTTTAAACGTATGTCACATTTTTCTTTCGGAATTATATTGTAGCGACATCTATATCGCCACATGAGAAGCTCAACCAATATCTCATACATTCCATAATCGCTCTATGAAAGTTTCTGAGATGCGAACTAATACAAATCATACGATCTAAATACTACTAGTAGGAGGAGACGTCCTCCCCAGATCAGACTATCCAATTTGGCGGTTAGCAGCCTATCCTTTTTCTTGGCAACATCATCCGCCAATCTATAATTCATATTCAAATATAAATTCTAAATTAATAAGGTTTTGTACGATTTCACTAACACGCATATCCAACTGTTGGCACACCATACCAAATGAGTATCGCGGAGGTGCCAAATGAGCAAGTTGACTGTATGGTTTTGATTTATTCTTATTTCTTATTTACTTGACCTTCCCCTTCGATTTTACGTCGACAGCGAAACCTGATTCCTATATACCAGGACTTATATATCAGCAGTTATATACCAGGGGTTTATAAAATAATATACTATTTAGACCAATATATAAAGAAGTGCAGTATTTCCTGTTTCCCTATTATGTGTATACTCTTTTTTAAAACTTTCCTTTGAAAACTCCTTTACTATTGTTTTCTTATATTTCACTTTTTGCACTGGATGACACTTGTACTGGATGATTTGATTAGTGATGGTAAATTTACTCCCATCACCTGATCATTTGCAGCGACACCGTTGGGGCCGGGCAGGTACTGGCCTCGAGGAAATTAACTTTGCCCGAGCTTCATCGCGAGTAAGCTACCCCCGGGCTTGGATACCGCGTTGGCGGAATATAAGAATTGTGTAAATGTTACAGATGGAAGAATTAAATATAATTCATACTATCATACTTATTTATGATCTTTGTAAGATTTACGAAACAAGAGAAAGGGTCAAATCAAAGTGACCTTAGAAAGAGCAAGCCATAGTACGATAAGCGTGCGAGAAATCCGAAAGAACAAGCGAGACGGACAATGATCAGAGGTTGATGTAGAGAAATGCAGTTGGAGTTTTTATATTGATCTGTTACGTAAAATAACATACCAAATAACACTATAGTATAAAAATAAAATAAATTGTTACGAAACATATAACACATATGGAAAGAAGTACATTGCCTTGCTGCAACAAAACATTGTCAATAACGCCGCGGAATAAAAGTATAATAAATAAAATAACATCGTTTCTGACGTAGCAACCTGCTCCCACGATTGTGCTTAGAGACAGGTTTTGCTGGTCTTGTTGTTTCTTTCGCTGCGTCTGGGATATTAAAGCGTACCAAGCAAGTGCAGCGTATGTGAGTCTGGAGCGTAGGTAAGTTTTATAGACCGCCATCTTCGCTCGGGTTAGCGAGTGTGAAGCCAAGACAAGTCGGAGGACCGGACGCGCAGCTCTGGTGTGGCGGACTAATAAATCCACCTGCCTCGCGAACAGACTGTTGAGCTCACGCTTGACTTTTGGACATCTGGTGCTAGTCCAGGGCTGTCGTCAAATATGTTCCGTATGTCTGCGGGGCGGAAGCGTTTTCCGGGAGGGCGGTAAGCTGCGTAAATCAGAAATTCCCTCGTGGCTGTATGGATGTAGCCTGATGAAAATTTAGCGTGTTGAGATAAAGTTTGTTAGTTCTATATCTTCATGTATTAATAATCTGCGCACTAGCACCGTGCCTCTGTAAGGCGTGCCTTGTGGAGAGACTTCGTTGCGCCGATACTCAAAGAACCCAGGCACTTTAAATTACAATCACATCTTCAATTTCAACTCGCCCAAAAGTATTATCATTGCATTTATATATATTACATAAATTTTTCAGATGGGTGAAGAGGCGCAGCTAGGATATGCCGCCAGGATTCCTGTACATTATCCTTAATCCGATGTGCACCATTGAACTGATAGAAGGTGGGTGAGGGCCCTAGATAGAGGAGATAATGTCCGCCGTTACAATTGAGAGAGAGCCACCACTTGTCATTATTATTCTGTATGTTACAAATTTCAACATTTACTAAGCACTAAATTTCACTATTTATTGTTTTACATTATTCTTTACTTTCTTATATAACAAATATTCTATGTTCCTGCTATACAAACAAGATCTACAAATTTCGCTTAACTTTTACGAAAAACATAACTATTTTCTAATTTTTACATATAATTTCTATACTTTTCTACGCAACTTTACTATTTTCTACTAGGTTTTACATTCTACGCGTATATAACATTTATCACAAGTCATGTAAGACCGTCTTAAAGCTTCAGAACCAGATTAAATAAAATAACTTAGTGCATAACACCTTGCAAAAGCTGGGTCCCCCCGCAATCTGTACAACCGTATTTGCACGACTACTGGCTGTTATGTTTTACTTTTTAGTTTTTTCCTATTTATTATTAAGTTTTTCTTATTCATATGTACATTGCGTACATGTCATGTAAGACTGTGGAAAGGTCTTAAAATTCATATTATAATTACTTTTCGTTTTTTCAGATGTTCTACTATAACGCATTTCTACTTTACAAGACGAATTTTTGTAAAAAAAAAACTTTTATGTTTGCATTTCTGCTGTATGATATTAAATCCTTTTTAATAACATTTAAAAAAATATATTTAAATATGTAAATAAATTTAAATTAAAATGTTATTTCGTGTTATTAAGACTTTTTTTTAATAAAAAAGTTTTATTGTATGTTATGTACTTTTTGGGTATTAGTCTGCGTCGTCAACACCGACATTGAACTGCTTGGAGGCTGGTTAATATGAAAGAAGTACTCGTAAAACTCAAAAGCAGACTTACCTTATCATTAGTATATAAATTTGTAACTAGCAATAAATCAATGTCTGTTTGATCTTCTAAGAACGTATTATTAGGAATTATTCTGTGCTGAAATTCGATAGTAGGTATCATTTTAAAAACTTCAATAAGATTCCCGAACTTGGTTTCGTCACCTTCTTTGTCACATAACTCTATGATATCAATTTTATTTTTATTCAAGTTTTCTGCAACTATTTGCAAAAATACTATCAGAGCCGTTGGGACCTAAAAAATCATAAAAAATTATAACAAAATTTATAGATAATATTTTTATGAGAAAAAGTTTAGTGGACTAATGTTAATTTTGCTTACGTCTGTTCCGTTTTCTTGGAAGTAAGGAACAAATTTCAATGCCATTAAATCCGTTCCTATGTTCAATGTTGGTAAGTCACGGAATACAACATCTTCAACTAATACACCTCCACACCTGTAATTAAAGATAGAATTTTATCTAATTACATAAATATATTTTTTTTAATCGTAGCTTTCTTTATCTTTAGTAGTGGTTTATTTCTTTCGTTATATCAACAATTCTTCTCATTCTCAATCAACAAGCCGAAATTGACTTACTGAATGAAATTGAAATATATGGTGTGCCAGAAATTGATAAAGAAAATCTACATCATTTAATCTTGGTTACGGCATCTAAACATGGTGTAAATTTGTGAGACAATGCGATAGACTCAGACAGAAGGGCAGAAACTCGGAATCGAACTTAATGAACGTTGTTGGTGTACTTAAAAACTATAAAAGTGTATAAAAATTATCCGTAAAGACTGAGTGACAAACATGGAAAAAAACGAACAAACATTAAATGAATTGGACGACATCTTTACCAGCATAATAAAACTGCAAGATAACGTTAAGAAATGTCCGAAGACTAGGATAACTAAAAGCTATTTAGAGACAAAATTACAAAAACTTGAAGAATACTGGAATGCCTGTAAAAGTGGATACTCAAATTTAATTAAAACTTCTTCTTTTCGCGTGAACATCGAAAACAGCTAGAATATTTTAATAAAGATGAGTATGGAATTTGTGAGGAAAGATTCACGCAAGTAAAGGCCGATATTATAGACTTATTAGCCACAATAACATCGCAACCAATAAGGCAAGGGGATTCTACAGTTCAAGTCCAAAGTTCGGTTCCACAAGTGAAATTACCACGGATACAATTACCTACGTTTTCGGGTGACTATGAAGAATGGCCTACATTTAAAGACATGTTTAACTCGCTTGTTCATCAAAATTCTGCTCTCAGCGAAGTTCAAAAATTGCATTATTTGAAGTTAAGCGTTACCGGCGAGGCAGATATATTACTCAAACACATTAAAGTTATGGAGTGCAATTACGTCCAAGCGTGGGAAGTTCTTAGAAATCGTTATGATAACAAACGACTTATCGTTTCATCTATTTTAAAACGCATTTTTAATCAGAAAAAAAAGCAGAATTAAACGGCAAATCATACTAAGTATTTGTTAAATACTACAACGGAGTGTTTAAACAATCTCAAGAATTTAGAAGTCAATGTAGATTCGTGGGATCCATTAATTATATTTCTAATAGTTCAAAAATTAGATTCAGATTCTCACAAAGAATGGGAAGAGCATGTCAGTAAAACATGTGATAATGAGTTACCCACTTTGTCAACATTTATGAAGTTTTTAGAAACAAGGTTTCGCACGCTTGAATTGATAACACCAGCTTCGTCTAAAGAGAGGTCCGCGATTCGCTCGTACCATAATAACACATCTGAAAGAAAATGTCCATTGTGTAAAGATAGTCACGTTCTTTGTCACTGCAAGGATTTTGGAAAAATGGAACCAACTCAAAGAAACTATTTTGTTAAAAGGAATTCCATCTGCTTTAATTGTTTGGTTCCTGGGCATGCGGTGAAATCTTGCCGAATGTCAACATCATGTAGAATATGTAAAAAGCGTCATCACTCTCTTCTTCATCAATCACGTTCGAGTAATGCCGGCGGTTCACCAATAGAAGAAACACAACCAAAGGTAATATGTTCCAATGTTGAAGAGATAGAAGATATTCAAGTTAATACAATGATGACGTCATACAACTGTATAACCAAAAGTGGTACAGCATTGTTAGCAACTGCAGTAGTCATAGTTACAAATGAAGAAGGATACACTACTGTACTTAGGACGCTCATTGACCCTGGCTCACAAGGATGCTTAATAAGCGAAAGAGCGGTACAGTTATTGAAATGTACAAGACATCCTGTGAAGGAAAGTATTATAGGCGTGGGATCAACATCGTCAAAAATTCATCAAGTTGTTAAAGTCATGGTTTCATCGAGGTGTCAACGAGAATTCAACCTCGAGGTTAAGGCGTACGTTATATCCAAACACTTGACTACTAAGATACCCACACAATCAATCGCACCGCACAACTGGCCTCATCTACAAGGACTCACCCTGGCTGATTCAGGCTATCACACACCAGGGTCGATCGACTTACTTCTTGGAGTCGACGAATATGCCCAGATCCCTCAGAATGAAATCATCAAAGGTCCTCCTGGTTCACCGTGTGCTCAAAAAACTGCAATAGGATGGATTTTATTTGGCAAAGTTGAAGATCAGAAAACATCCGATGTATCAATTATGGTCATGCATCAACAGATAGAAATAGACGATATGTTGAAAATACTTTGGGAACAAGACACAGATACAAAAAGGAAATATACTAAAGAAGAGGAGAGTTGTGAAAAAATATATAAAGAAAGACACATCAGAAATGAAAAAGGAATATATGTAGTACGCTTACCGTTTAAGACCAACAATCCAATATCACCAGAAGGTAATACTAGAAATATAGCGTTAAACAGGTTACAACAGTTGAAAGGTAAATTAGAAAGAAATTCAAAACTTAAAGAAGCTTACAGTGATGTTCTTAACGAATACCTAAAACTTGGACATATGGAAGAAATCCCAGAAAATGAAATAAGAGATCGCTCCGTCTACCTACCTCATCATGCTGTATGTCGTGAAGAGAAAGAAACCACAAAGGTTCGCGTAGTATTTGATGCCTCGAGCAAAGGTTCTAACAATGTTAGTTTGAACGACGAATTATTAACTGGTCCCGTGCTACAAGAAGATCTCAGGAGTATAATAATGAGGTGGCGTATGCATAAAATATGCTTCGCAAGTGACATAGAGAAAATGTATCGTATGGTTTTGGTAAACAAAGAGGATGCTGATTTCCAGAGAATTCTATGGCAAGAAGGTAATGTTGTAAAAGATTTCAGACTTCTAACAGTCACTTTTGGCACTGCATCAGCACCATATCTAGCTATCAAAACGCTTATGCAACTAGCAGACGATGAAGGAAAGAAGTTTCCCGTGGCATCAAAAATGATAAAAGAAGATTTTTATGTCGATGATATCATGTCAGGTTGCGATACGGTCCAACAAGCTATAGAAGCCAGTAAAGATTTACAGTCTATTCTGCAAAAGGGCGGTTTTAAACTACAAAAATAGACATTTAAGGTCAACGAAAGCAAAAATTGATTTAAAAATTGACGGAACTGTAAAAGCGCTGGGTTTAACATGGAATTTACAAGAAGATAGTTTTCGGTACACGTTAAATCTTCCATCTATTTCTAGTTGTATAACTAAAAGAACAATACTTGCTGATCTGCAAAGGGTTTTTGATCCATTGGGATGGATTGCACCAATTATTATTTCAGCAAAAATCTTAATACAAACTTTATGGTTAGAAGGGAAAGATTGGGATGATCAAATCAATAAAGGGTTAGAAAGGAAATGGATTGCAATTCGGAATGATTTGAGTAATGTTGAATCTATTTATTTGAAACGCTGGCTAAATACATTACATATTGGAAGAGATAAGATTTCTCTGCATGGGTTCTGCGATGCATCAATGCGTGCGATAGCTGCTGTCGTATACTGTCGAGTTGAGATGTCGGATGGATTAAATAGCACTAGTATTGTCGCCGCACGCACCAAAGTTGCACCTGTAAAGACAGTGTCGTTGCCACGACTGGAGCTTTGTGGAGCAGTTCTAGTTGCAAAACTTTTACATCATGTTAGTCATGCAATGCGAATACCTCAAGCACAAACATACGCGTGGACTGATTCATCCGTTGTACTATCCTGGCTTTTCGGGGAGCCATGTAGATGGAAACCCTTCGTAGCTAACCGGGTGGTAGAAATACTGAATCACATCAATAATAGCCAGTGGCATCATGTCAGATCGGAGCACAATCCAGCTGATATAGCTTCCAGAGGATCTACCTTACCAGATTTACAAAAAAATGCGTTATGGTGGCACGGTCCGCAGTGGCTTTCACATGGACAACTAGATCTTATTCGACCAAATATTTCTGAAACAGACTTGGAAAAGAGAGAAGTACCCAAATTTTCCTTAAACATTACAGAAGAACAAAAAGAAAGTACTAAAATAGATTTCGAAAAATTTGACTCACTTGGTGAATTAAAAGGGGTCATAGCCCTCTGTAGAAGATTTCTTTACTTTAAGAAATGTGATGAAGTTAAAAAGGCATTTAATGCCGAAGAACTAGACAAGGCGTTAAAAATTTGTATAAAGCTAGCACAATCAGAAAATTATGAAGAAGATATAGAAACAATCAAGAATCGTAGACAGGTTAAAAAAATTAGTCATTTAAAATCTTTGAATCCTTACCTAGATGAAGAGAAGATTCTACGCGTAGGCGGTAGGCTTCGGTACGCAAGTATAAGTCCAGAGAGTAAGAACCCTATAATTCTAAGTAGCAAAAATCCGCTAACCATGCTGATTATTGCCGACGCACACCAAAAAACTTTACACGGAGGACTTAATTTAATGCTAACATACTTACGTTCTAGATACTGGATTATAAAGGCTAAGAATGCTGTTAAATCTTATATACATAAATGTTTGGTGTGTGCTAAAATTAGAGCCAAGTCAAGAAGTCAAATTATGGGAGATCTTCCTAACGTAAGAGTTACTCCGGCGAAGCCCTTTCTACACAGTGGGGTTGACTTTGCTGGTCCATACAACATTATTATGTCAAGAGCAAGAGGAATAAGAACAAATAAAGCTTATATATGTATATTTATATGTATGTGCACTAAAGCTATACATATAGAATTAGTGGGAGATCTCACAGCAAAGGCCTTTATTGGAGCCTTCAGACGCTTTGTTGCACGCAGGGGTCGATGTGCCCATTTATGGAGTGATCAAGGCAGGAATTTCGTAGGAGCTAACAAAGAACTAGTAGAAGCATGGACAGAAGCCCGTTTAAATTTTAAAGAGCATATAGCAAATTCTTTGGCCCAAGACGGTACACAATGGCATTTTATTCCAGCGTATAGTCCAAATTTCGGTGGCTTGTGGGAAGCTGGCGTAAAGTCAATAAAATTCCATTTAAAAAGAATACTGACCACCAATTTGACTTACGAGGAATTATCTACAATTTTGTGTCAGGTCGAATCCTGTCTAAATTCAAGACCTTTATGCCCTGTAGATGATACAGATGTTGATAACATAAATATATTAACACCAGGGCATTTTCTAATAGGCGAATCTCCTGTTGTGGTACCAGCACCAGACTTAAGCGTTGCTGACGTTAATCACTTGTCCCGATGGCGATACGTCCAAAAACTATTGAATGACTTCTGGCATAGATGGAGACACGAATACTTAACAAGGTTACAGCAAAGACCGAAATGGCTTAAACTTAAAACAGAGTTTAATATTTGCGATATTGTGTTGATAAAACAAGAAAACATACCTCCCGGTAAATGGTTAATGGGACGCATAGTAGACAAGCATCCTGGACTTGACAATATAACACGTGTATACAGTGTAAAAAGTGGTGATACTATAACTAAAAGATGTATTACAAAACTTTGTCATTTGCCCATTAATATAGAATCTTAATGTGAATTAACTTGAACTTGCCTTGAGATTACATTTCAATTTGTATTAAATATTTATTTGTTTAGAACCTACTTATAATTTTTTTAAAGTATTACTTGAAGTCTTGTCCGATGTATTGTTATTTTAACAACTGATTGGCTGTAGTCTATATTATGTTAAAACGTAAATAAGTCAATACTCAATGATTTAATATACTTAGGATAACATTTATTTTTTCTGAAATTTTTGACAAAGGCGGCTATACCCTTTTTGGTGGGCGGTATGTTGAATCGATATACAAGTTTAGTTGCTAATAAACAGTTGTAAGAAGTGCATGTGTTTTTATTCGCAATCAACCGCACAAGCGAAACCCGACCTAAACGCCATACAGTAAAGAACAGTAATATTTGTTTTTTAATAGGTGGTAGTAGATCAAATCTATATCACTGGATTATGGATAGGTAAGGGTTGTAAATTATTTTGTACTATAACTCACCTCCATGTGCTTCTGTGCCATATTGTTGAGCCAAGTGAGACGCAGATCAGGACTATGTTGGTAGCCGCGAGCGATGCGGTGCATCAAATCGAGAAGCATCTCAGGATCCTGCTGGAATTCCTTCATCTTCACAGTGTCACTCAAGATCATGTGCAGATTGAACACGAGGTCTTTAACCTATAAATGGTAAAACACATTTTTAGGGTTACCGGTACAGACTCTTGGATGAAAAAAAATACAACAGAAAGACCGGTCGTTGCTTGATGTTCTCCTGACCGATTTCGACCACGGATATCAACTGCACAGGTGATATTATAGTGCCCACTTGTGGCAGAGGTGTGATGTCCTCCTGGCCGATCGACCGAGTGTCAGAAACACGGGGAAAATCACAGCACAACTAGACCCGCAAACCAACAATTTTTCAAATGGTGGCTCCGGCTGGGATTCGAAACCAGGAAGTCGGCGTAGAAGTCAGGTACTCCGACCACTAGGCCACGCGGTCGTTGCTTACCTGTTCAGGGAATGAAGTATCTTGCAGTTCGACGTCCCTCTCTGCGTACACCAGCACGGTCTTCAACGCACGTCGTAAAGCTTCTTCACTGAAGGTTGTAGACGTGCCCACTAAAGATGACAATGACATTGTCACCTGCATCTTTACTCGGCTAAAATTCTAGAACATTATGGAATTTAAAAAATTATTTAATGCTTAATTGTACAAAAAGTGACGAAGAAGCGATAGCAGTTGGGGAAGAAAGTTTCTCGAGTTGCAATCTCGTACCGGCAAACGTAGTGTACGGCGACCCGTCACCAGATGGAGCGATGGGTAAGAGACAGTGTTTTGTGACATTCAATCGGGAAGGCCTATGTTTAGCGGTTGACTTATGATGGGCTGAAATGATGATGATGCTAAAAAAATTCAATTTTAAACATGTATGGGGGTCTTACTACGGCGAAAAAGAGTAAAAAATCAGTTGGCGTACATTTTTTCGGTAGTCGAAAGTAAATAAGAAGAAAATAATTACTTGCATCCAGAGTAATGAGTGGTAAAGCAAGCGCAGTTCGGTTACACATACATACATACATAAGATCACGACTGTATCCCATAAGGGGTAGTCAGAGAC
>DWUL01000016.1:0-20048 GCA_018249735.1 Luehdorfia japonica | reverse complement strand
CTTGAAAAAAGGGGAAATATTTTTCGTTACATCGATGAAGCTATCGAAAATTGGTATGAAAATAGTCCAAAAATGCAGGGCGGCAACTATATTTATAGTGATAAAGTTGTGATTTTGGTGCATATAATCACCAGTCTCTTTAGAATTGGCTTAAGACAAACGGTGGGGTTTATAAAAGGATATTTGCAACAAATAGGAAGAGATTTGACAGTTATCAGCTATTCACAAGCATCAAAAGAAACTTAATATTAAGATCAATGATTGCAGAATTGATAAAAATAACATGGAAGATATCGAGATTGCCATAGATAGCACAAGCATCAGCATTTATAACAACACTCCTGAAGGAAAATAGCGAAGATAGAAAGTATCACAGCTATGAACAGACAAGAAAATTGCATGTAATGTTGAATATAAACAGCAAAAAAGCCATAGCTGCAAAATACAGTAACGGTGTCTACTCTGATCACTATGGAGCTTGCGATTTGTTAGAAGAAGTTCATGCTGTAAAGGTATTATATGCGGATAGAGCATATGACAGGCATAAGCTTTACGAATTATGTAACAAGTTTGGTATAAAGACAAAAGTTCTTCCGAAAAACAACGCAACAGAGCACCAAAAATTGGATTACATGGATGATAGAAATGCTGCTATTAGGTTAATAAAATTATATGGTGAAGATGGCGTGAAAGAATGGAAAAAGAAAGTAAATTATGGCTTATGTAGAAAGTTTTTTCTCGCGACTGAAACAAACATTCGGATTTAATTTTCGGAACAAATCTGAGGTTAATCGTGAGAAGGAACTGCGACTCAAGTGTTATTTGCTCAATAAATTCACTGACATTGGTATGGCTAAATTCGAAATGGCTACATGAATTTATCGTAAATTACTACCAGTATAAGGTGCGATGCAACAAAGCCATCCCAGTGTCAGCTACTCGGATGACATCATCCTTTTTTTGGGATTCCAGTGTCAAGCTACTCGGATGACATCATCCTTTTTTGGGATTCCAGTGTCAAGCACTGGGATAACATCATAGAGGCACTGCTATTATAGAGTGAACCAGTGTCACGCACTGGGATGACATCATAGGGGCTCGGATGACAAAAAAGGGGCTACTTGGCTCTCTGTTATAATGTTCGTTTGCTTGACCTAAGATCTGAGAGTATTTAAACTGAACCCTATATAGTACTAAAAATGATAGGAAATCTAAGCGGAATAGTTGATGAAGTGCGCAGTGATCACATAATCCTGAATGTGAATGATGTTGGCTATATGGTGTATCTTTCAGCCAAAACTTTAAATGCATGTTCCATCGGAAGTAGAGTTAAATTACTTATCGAAACCTATGCAAATAACAGAGAAAATGTCGCTCAGCTATATGGTTTTATAAGCAAAGAAGAACAGCAGTGCTTGAGGTTGCTTGTTAAAGTAAGCGGCGTTAGCTATAAAACTGCAATGTCAATTTTGAGTAAATTAACTCCAGAACAGCTACTTTTGGCAATTATGAATGAAGATAAAGTAGCACTCAAGATGAGTGGCCTGGGCCAAAAACTCATAAATCGAATCATCACTGAATTAAGTGGCAAAGTGAGTAAATTAGAAATAAATAACAATAATTTTCATCCAATCAATGAAGATGCCCTTTCAGCATTGATCAATCTTGGGTATGAAAAAATGAAAGCTTATGATACGATAAAAAAAATACAAGACGAATCGTCAAATCTGGACACCAAGGATATTATTCGCATGGCGCTTAAAACATTATGAAATCAATATCGTGCGATAAAGAATATACTGAAGATGCGCGCAATATCAACATCAGACCTGAACAACTTGATGATTTTGTCGGGCAAAAAGACTTAATACAAAATTTAAAAGTGTTTATAAATGCTGCAAAGACGAGAACTGAAGCTTTAGATCACGTTTTATTGTATGGTCCTCCAGGACTTGGCAAAACAACTTTAGCGCAAATTGTCTCTAAAGAGTTAAGGGTCAGCTTTCGCGCAACTTCTGGTCCTTTACTTAGCAAAGCTGGGGACTTGGCCGCAGTGCTTACCACTTTAAATGCAAAAGATGTTCTATTTATCGACGAAATCCATAGATTAAATCGCAGCATTGAAGAAGTTTTATATACTGCTATGGAAGATTTTTGCCTGGACATATTAGTAGGTGAAGGCCCATCTACTCGCACTTTAAGAATAGATCTACCACCATTTACGCTAATTGGAGCAACAACACGGCTTGGATTACTTTCTGCGCCACTGAGGGATCGTTTTGGCATTCCCTTGCATCTTGAGTTTTATTCTTTTGAAGAACTGGTTAATATTATAAAAAGAGGCGCAAGAGTTCTTTCTACTGAAATTGAAGAGAATGCAGCACGGGAAATTGCCTGCCGTGCACGTGGCACTCCAAGAATTGCTTTGAGGTTACTCAGAAGAATAAGGGATTTTGTTGAAGTGAAAGATGATAAAAAAATCACTTATGAAGTCGCTGATTCTGTGTTGTTAAAATTGGGTGTAGACAAAATGGGACTCAATAAACTTGATATGCATTATCTAAGATTTTTATTCAACACTTCAGGCCCTGTTGGGATTGACACTATATCTATTGCGCTATCTGAGGATGTTGGCAATATTGAAGAAACAGTAGAACCTTATTTAATCAAAATTAGTTTTGTAAAGCGCACACCAAGAGGACGCGTTCTAACCGACCAAGCAAAGGAGTATTTGAGCTTTCAACATTAAACATCATAATTTATATTGACTGATTAGCATGGTATCTATATACTAACATTTATATATCAAGAATAATGGAGGCATATATGTTAAATAGCACTGAAACTGTAGTTCAAATTAAAACTTCTCCTAATCTAAATATCAATCCTTCTGATAATAATTCGATTTCGGATGCTAAAAATGTACCTAAATCAACAATTGAAACTTCTCCTGATCAAAGTGTAAGCGATGACTCTTATGCAGTAGAAAAAGGACTTCCTGATAGTGCGCCCAAACTTGCACCAGGCGAGAAGCCGTTTACAGGTACTAAAGATACACGTGACCATAGTAAAGTTATAGATCTTAATGATGAAGAAACAAGACGTAAATTCTTTTCTGCTGCTAAAACTGACAAAGAAGGACAAAATGAGCATAGGGGTAAGTATGTTGTAGGCAAAGTTCTTGAAGAAGTTATTAGTGAAGCAAAGAAATATTTTCCTCACTATAAAGCAGCAAGTCTTAGAACAGGTAGAAAGCCAGGTAAGTCTGAACTTACTGTAAGAGTTATGCTAGACAATATACAAGAAGGAATAAATATAGCTAAATTTTTAAATAGTGATGTGTGCAAACAATGTAACGCAAAAGCATTTACATTGTTACTACCTCCAAGCGAAAAAAGAGGGATACGTCTCCGAATTGACGAGCATGGAACAAAAATTTACGAAGTGGCAAATGGGTCATATGAGATGACTCTGAAGTGGCATGTTGAAGGAAAGGAATGTAATATTAAAATTAGCATTCACGATAATGGTTCTATAAAACTTATTGAGGGTAATGGTGTTACTATGGAGCAATTAGCTGCACATAAAGAAGTAAAAGTAGGAAGGCAATATGAAGCAAAGCCTTTACATGAAGCATTAGCATCACAATTGCCACAAACACAATTACAAAAAAGCTCTGAAGAAGTAAAATTTTTGGAGCAACCTTCAACAGATGTCACAGAGAGCACAGCACAAAAGCATCAGGCCCCTGCTGCTCAAAATAGGTAAAGTAGTGAAAGTTCAGTATAAGTTGCTTGCATCTGCAAGTAACTTATACTTTTATGATGAGCAACACAATACTACCAAGAAATTTCTACGAGCGGCCAACTTTGGTTGTAGCCGGGGAGTTACTAGGAAAGATGCTGAAATTTTCTAACTTTAGTGGAATAATAACCGAAGTTGAAGCCTATATAGGAATGAGTGACCCAGCTTGTCATGCAGCTAAGGGTTATACTAACCGAACCTCAGTAATGTTTGGTGTGCCGGGGTTTTCATATGTGTACTTTATATATGGGATGTATTACTGTTTAAATATTGTAACAGAAGCAGAAGGGTTCCCAGCAGCAGTGTTAATACGGGGATTAAAGCTCATTGAACCGCTTGAAGCAAATTTAGGTGGGCCAGGAATATTGTGTAAAAGATTAAATATTACAAAAGAACATAACAAACAGGACCTTACTATAAGCCACAAATTTTGTGTTTATGAATCTCACCTCAAACCAGATTATATTTGCACCCCGAGAATCGGAATTAGTAAAGGCCAAGAGAAATTTTGGCGGTTTAAGATCTGAGCTCCAGTGATCTTACGTAGATTATTTGCCAATCGGATAATCACCAGTGAAACAAGCATCACAATATTGTGGCGTAGCATTGTTACGCTTTTCTGCTTTAACAGCCTGATATAGTCCATCAATACTCAAGAAGGCTAGGCTATCTACTCCTATAACTTCCTTAATTTCCTCTACAGATTTATTTGCAGCAATTAAATCTTTGCACTCTGGCGTATCTATTCCATAAAAACAAGAATGCTTAATTGGTGGGCTTGAAATTTTGAGGTGAATCTCTTTTACTCCTGCATCCTTTAACATAACTATTATATTTGTTAACGTACTACCACGCACTATACTATCATCTATTAAAATTATGTTTTTACCTTTCAAAATGTGCTTATTAGCATTGAATTTTAATTTTATTCTAACTTTACGTACTTCAGCAGTTGGTTGTATAAAAGTTCTTCCTATGTAATGATTACGAATTATTCCCAGTTCCATAGGTAATCCTGAATGCTTTGCATATCCAATAGCTGCAGGTATTCCAGAATCAGGTATTGGTACAACCATATCTACATTGTTTTTTGGTGGGCTCTCTTCTGCAAGTATTCTTCCTATTTCTTTTCTTGTATCGTATATAGACCTATTCTCCATTATGCTGTCTGGTCTTGAAAAATAAACGTATTCAAAAATACAAAAACTTGATTTTTGCTGTGGGAAAGGAAACATTGAGGCTAGCTTACTATCCGAACTGATGGTAACTAATTCGCCTGGTTCTATTTCTCTAACAAACTCTGCACTTATTATATCAAGAGCACAAGTTTCAGATGCAAGAACGTAAGAACCGTTTAACTTTCCTAAAACAAGAGGCCTGATTCCAGATGAATCACGTACTCCAATAACTACTTCTTGATTGATTGCCACAAAAGAATAAGCACCTTGTATTTGCTTTAATGCATATATAAAACTCTCTAAAAAGCTATCTTTTTCACCGCTTGCTGTCAGATGCACTACTACTTCTGTATCAATATCTGAATGAAAAACGCACTCTTGTTTAATTAATTGTTCGCGTATCGGAGAAATATTAATTAAATTACCATTATGTGCTATGGCGAAATCCCCAAATTTACCACTTTTGCCAAACATGGGCTGCACTCCAAATTTATTACCACTTGTTGAGTATCGAACATGACCTATTGCACAATCTCCAGGTAAGGATTTCTTTATTTCATCTATATCATCAAATACGCTGCTCACTTGACCTTGAAAGTGATAAGAGTGCAGCTTATCGTTGTTACTGGTTACTACGCCAAAAGACTCTTGACCTCTATGCTGCAAAGCGTGGAGAGCAAGTATAGAGTTAAAAGCAGCACTTTGGTTGCAACTTATGCCAAATACCCCACACTCCTCACGCATTTCATCTAGCATAAAAACTATTAAGTAAAGTTTAATTTTACTTTAGCATAGGTAAAATACAAGCATTTTGTTGTTCATCTGCTTTTATTGCCAGCAATAATCCTATGCATATCAAGCTTGCAGCAGTTGTACTTCCTCCATAGGAAAGAAATGGCAGTGGATCGCCTATCACAGGCAAGAGGCCTATTGACATTCCAATGTTTATAAAAAAATGAGCGCTAAAAAAGGCGAAAATGCCGATAGATACCGACTTAGAAAAATAATTTTTCGACCTATAAGCGGTAGAGAAAATTATGCCAAGTAATGAGGTATAAAGCAAAATTAAAGCCATGCTACCTAAAAAGCCCCACTCCTCACTCAGCACTGCAAAAGCAAAATCTGTACGTTTCTCCGGCAAAAATCCAAGTTGAGTTTGACTTCCGTTAACAAAGCCCTTACCAAGTAAACCTCCTGAACCGATAGCTATTTGAGATTGCTGCGCATTATAACCTATCCCAAGTGGATCCACTGATGAATCCAAAAACGACAATATCCTTTGCTTGTGATAAGGACATAAAAAAGGCCAAATAGCCGGTACTGCAAAAATGCCAAGAGTTCCACATATTACTGAATGAGATCTTTTTATTATTGCTGTGAATATAATTGACATCCCTATAAGTAACATTATTACAGATGTGCCTAAATTAGGTTGCTTTAACACCAAGAATACGGGCAAGAAAATAATTATTACCGCCTTAAGCAATCTTTTAAATTCCATCATTTTATACACACTCTGCTTATCAAAATAACGAGCAAGTGCAAGTATTAAGCCCACTTTTGCAAATTCTGATGGTTGCAAACTAATTGATCCAATTCTTATCCACCTCGTCGCACCCATTATGTGTGAGCCAAAAAAATTTACTGCTAATAGTGAAATTGCTGCTGCTATATAAAAAAAGTAGGCGTACTTCAAATAAAAATCTAGCTCTATGAATGACATAGCTATAGCGAGTAGGAAAAAGAAGGAAAATATGACTATTTGGTGAATTGCAAATGGTACCCACTTTCCTCCAGCAGAAGAGTATTGAACAGCAATGCCAACGCAAAACAGAGCTATCACGTTAATGACTAATAACCAATGAATCTTCTTCAGCCTATCCACACTTATAACCTTAAAGTATAGTAAAATATGAAACAAAGATAAAAATCAAAAAACCAACTTCTCAACTACTAACCGAATTGGAGTGCTATATATTCCAGTTACTACTGTTAAAGCCGCCATAAACAATAGACAGAAAAGCATAGGAAATGGCACATCATTAATTTTGCCTAGTGTCATTCTAGTGCGTGACGTTGCATCATTTTCAAAATACATTTTCTCTACCATCTTCCACATATATATTAGTGCAAGAAAAGAACCGGCAGCAAAAGCTATCAGGGAAATCCACGCGCGAGATTCCATAACTGCTTTCATTATATACCATTTGCTTACAAAGCCATTTGTTAAAGGCACACCGATTAATGCTAAACTGAGTAGAGTGAACGCAAGTGCTGTATAAGGCATTGATTTCTTGAGTCCCGATAAATTCTCTATTTTTGTTGTATCAAATTTGTAAGAAATACATCCTGCAGCCATAAATAAAGATGTTTTTATTATGCTGTGGTTTACTATGTGAAGAATTGCTGCAAATACACCTGTTTTTGAGTTAAAACTCAGTGCTAAAATTATATAACCAATTTGGCTAATACTAGAGTGAGCAAGCAGTCTTCTTATATCTTTTGCAGTTATTGCAGATATTGACCCAAATATAACAGCGCAAAGTGCGAGGATAATTATCACGTTGCTTAGTGATGGTTTAAATAAGAAGAAATTCTGATGGAAAACAGTATAGAAGATCCTAATGAAAACATATATCATCACTTTTGTCACTGTGCCTGAAAAGAATATGCTAATGAAACTTGGCGCCTCACTATATGCATTAATCAGCCACCTGCTTAATGGAAACAGTGCCATTTTAATTGAGAGACCAACAAAAATGAACAATGTGCCAAGTTTTATGATGTTGTTATCGTATAATGGAACTATTCTTTCAGCCATGTCAGACATATTGAGTGTTCCAGTCATTGAATACAAGAGCCCGATGCCAAATAAATAAAATGTTGCGCCTATTGTTCCACTAATTAGATATTCAAATGCTGCAACTAGAGCTTTTTTATCCCTCCCCATTGAAACTAATACATAAGAAGAAAGAGATGAAATTTCCAAAAAAACATAAAGATTGAATATGTCGTTTGTTACTAGAATCCCGAGCAGTCCGCTTAAGCACAGTAGAAATAGAGAGTAAAAACCAGTGATTTTGTTTTTGCTAATCTCTTTCTCATTAATATGAAAACTATAAAGCACGCTAATCAGCGCTATAAAATTCACCAAAGCTAGAATCAAGGAGTTTAACACGTCGATTCTTAACTCTATTCCATGCGGAGGAGCCCAATTTCCAAGGTGATAAGTTATAATCTCGCCTTTATGTGTTTTAACGAGTAGTATCGATGAAATGATAAGAGTGATTGTTGTTGCAATAAAAGAAATAAACCAAGACACCTTGTGTTTCTTGGTAAGAAAGCAAAACATTGATGCAATTATTGGTATAATAACTTGTAAAATTGGTAATTGCATTAAATTGTTGTTAATATATCGTTAAAGTATTAGTATATATAATACTTTTTGTTTTAATACTCTTATGTTATCTAAAATTTGTAACGCAATAAAACGCCTATTACGAAGAGAAGATAAATTTGTAGGAAGAGATGAAAATGGAAATTCTTACTATGAATCAAGTAAAGGGAAAAGGTGGGTTATATATAGCAGTGTCTCTGAGCCTACAACAGTGCCTCCACAGTGGCATATATGGCTTCACTATACTGATAATGTAGTACCAGTTAATAATAAAAAAAGAAAAGTAAAACATACTCCTAATTTAACGGGTACAAAAGATGCATACTATCCAAACCAAAAAGTGAAAAATTACTATAAAAGCTGGAGTCCTGATAACTAAAGATGCGAAGGTCAAATATACTTGAAATAACCGCTGGATTATTTGTATTAATTTTCACTATTTTTCTAATTTTCTTTGCTATTGATAAGCTATCTTACATAAAGAAAAACTATAAGGATTGCTATAAAATATATGGTCTTTTTGCTAACGCTAACGGTATAGGAGTTGGTGATAGTGTCAAGATCTCTGGTGTAGATGTTGGAAGCATAACTGGTGTATCACTTGACAAAGCTACCTACGTAGCACGAATCGATATGTGTATAAGCAAAGACATAAAATTGCCAATTGATAGTTCAGCTCTGATCACTAGCAGTGGAGTTGTTGGCAGTAAATTTGTTAATATATCACCTGGATCAGATATTAAACTAATCTTGCATGGTGGTAAAATAGAGTATACTCAAGCTGAAGCAAATATGGGTGGAATAATGGACAGAATTCTTGGTATGTTTACAAAGTGAAAATGGCAGGATTCCAAGTATATCCGTTCAGGTAAAGCCTCCTGTAGTTCTAAAGTATTTAAGGAGTTTGCCTTATTTCTTGCCTTTTCTACCGCTTGCTTTGGGGTTTATAGTATAGAAAGTGCCTTAACAGTTGCAGTGCATGTCTATTAATGATAAAATGAAGATTAATTCATTTTGATATTATGATTGGTTTACTGTTTGCCGTACTATTGTTCCTCTGTGGTAGTGATGCACTTGCAAAACAGGAGCCACGTTCAATAGCTGGAGATAATCACATAAAGGTAATAAATTATAACCCACAGGCTATACATAAGTATACGGGTTTTTATGGTTATCAGTCCAGTATATTGTTTGAACCAGGGGAGGTAATACAAAACCTTTCAATGGGTGATTCAACTGGTTGGCAACTCCTTCCTCAAGGTAACAGATTGTTTATTAAGCCTATAGATGATATTGCCGATACTAACGCAACTATAATTACCAATAAAAGAGTTTATTACTTTGAACTTCATGCTGAAGAAGCAACTGGACTAGATGATCCAAAATTAGCATATGAAGTAAGGTTTCTTTATCCACTATTTAGCAGCGATGAGATTTACACAACAAATAACGGCGATATCTTCGAACAAGCTAGTCATACCATTATTCCTGATATAAACGACATTGAAGTTGTAAAGAAGGGCTTAAATTTTAATTATTCCATCTCGCACGTTAAAGGCAGTCAGTCAATAATACCAATCAAGGTTTTTGATGATGGAAAATTTACATATCTACAATTCAATAAAATAAACTCTGATTTCCCGGCAGTTTTTATGGTTGATTCTGCAGGGTATGAGTCTTTAGTAAACTTCCGTACAACTGACAACTACCTGATAATCGAAAGGGTAAGTTCAGTGTTTACCTTAAGGAATGGATCGAGTACAGTTTGCCTATTTAATGAAAACATGCCTTTCAAAAAAGGTAAGTGATTAAAGGCTATAATGCCCGAGATATGGGTGCAAAGTTTTTTCTATGATGTTCTGTAATTCCATAAAGGCCAATAGCGTTAAGGTGCTCTTTTGTCCCATATCCTTTATTTTTATACCAATTATATTCAGGATGCTTATTGTGCAATTCTTGCATAAGCCGATCTCTCGTAACTTTTGCAACGATTGAAGCTGCTGCAATTGATGTACTCAAATTATCACCATTTACTATGGATTTCACTTGCCATTTCACTTCAGGTGGTTGATTACCATCAACTAGCACATAATCTAATTCTAGGTCCAGGTCTATCAACGCACGTTTCATTGAAAGTTTTGTTGCTTGCAAGATATTGTATGAATTTATTTCTTCTACGCTTGCCATTCCTATACCAAATTTCGCAACGGATGTTATTTTTTCATATAGGACTTGCCTACATTGAGAAGTCAACTTTTTTGAGTCGTTGATTCCATCAATAATTGTATTTCTATCAATAAACACTACGGCTGCGGATATTACTGGACCAGCTAGCGGACCTCTTCCAACTTCATCTACTCCTGCTATCACTCCTGATAATTTATTTTCTAATGCAAAGTCTGGGTATTTCATAGGTTTTTATAATAAGAAAGTTATAGTAAAAACTGAACAGATAATAGAAATTATCCAAAATTTCATAACGATTGCATTTTCTGACCATCCCTTCTTCTCAAAGTGATGATGTATTGGTGCCATAAGAAAAACTCTTTTTCCTTTTCCATATTTAAACTTTGTATATTTAAAATATGATATCTGAATAATAACAGATAGAGTCTCTATTACAAAGATTATTCCAATAACGGCAAAAAGCATTTCTCTTTTAATTAGGACACTAGTTAACCCTAAAGCTGCACCTACCGACAAGCTACCAACATCACCCATAAATATTTTTGCTGGGTGTGTGTTAAACCACAAGAAACTTAAAATAGCTCCTATAAATGCAATGCAGAATAAAGTAATATTCATATCTGCTTGAGTTATATATGCAATTAGCCCCAAAAAAGCAAAGGAAGTGATGACTTGAGTTGCAGCAAGGCCGTCCAAACCATCTGTGAGATTCACAGCATTAGCAGAGCCGACAATTACAAACGCAGCGAATGGGACATATAGATAGCCAAAATCAATTATTACTCCTTTAAATAGGGACGTTTTTGTAAAACCTTCAGCAGAGTATAGCTTAAGTATAAACACACCAACCAGAGCAACAATAAACTGAATAAGTATTTTGGTTTTTGCGCTTAAACCTCGATAGTGATTTGTCTTCAATTTTAAATAATCATCAATAAATCCAAGTAGAGCAAAAAATAGAGTTGTCAATATCAGCAGCAAGATTTCTGGTGTTAACTGAGCCCAGAGTAAAATTGGTAATAAAGAAGAAATCAGTATTATTATTCCGCCCATAGGTGGTACATTCTTTTTTGTTATTAAATGACTTTCTGGTCCACATGATCTAATTGGTTGCCCATCTTTACTTATTTTTTTTAGAAGCTTTATAAAATAGGGAAAAAGAATAAACCCAAAAACAAATGAGGTAAAAAATACTTTTGTAGCTAAGATCATCTGCTTACTTAAATTGACTAAGTGTCATACCACCTATAGCTAATAAAGTCAACTTCTGTCATCCTATAGCCTATTCCTCTTTCGCTTCATTCTCCCTTAACTTGGTGCGTATAATTACAATAACTCTGGAATGGTGTGAAGAATTATATTGTCGTTTTCTATTTCATCGTTTCCTGTAAGGTAAAACTCGCTATTTGCATCTGTCCATTTATACATTTCTTTTAGACTGATCTCAGAAGAATCATAAGTATCATATTCCATTTTTTTATGATAATCATAATAGTGAAACTTACCCTCTTTATTGAAAGAGCCAAATTCATCAATTAATGTGGCCATTTTCCTACCTTTTTTACCACTTATGAATTCGAGCACGGCAACTGAATAGTGACCTGGAGAGCCTGGTTCAGGAGATTCTTCTGTAATAAAAAACGATGGTCGATGACTAAATAACTCGCTGAGATTTGGATTGTATTCTTTTTTTACACAATTTAAACTGATGAATTTATATTCATCTGAAACGTTCGAATACTGTGGATCGTATTTTTTGTATTCAAAGAATTCATTACCTAAAAAATTACAAAACGTTAATTTATAATCATCATTATTAAATTTAATAGCTTTTAAATAGTGAAAATCTCTTGGAATAATTACCTTCTCTTGTGTAACATGATTACGCATGACCAATTGATCATTGAGCATGTAGTAACCTATTTTTGGTAAAGTAGCTATGGGCTTACCATTCAAGACAATATTTGCTTCATAGATATTAGTCGATAATTCTTCTCCTTTTTGCAAAGTAAATTTCTGCTTTAAGCTATATATTATTGTTGATACATCACTTATTGTTAATACATTACATTCATCTTTTGTGTATTGATACTTATAGCAGCTGCCATCTTCACACACTGGAAGACACTCTCCATTTTTGTCTGATATGTAGATATTATTATCTTCTATTGTAAAATAAAGTCCACCTTCTTCTCCTTTGATCTGTTGTAGTATTGGATCATTTTCATCATTAAAATTGATGAAGTTTAGTACTCCAGTTGTTGTACTGTTTCTAGAAATGAGTAATTTGGCACCAAAATATGGACTATCTTTTATGTGGTAAAGCAAAATCTTTATTGGGTTTGATCCAAACCCTTTTACAATATCGTCACTATTTTCACTTATGATAGCTTCTTGTTCTATAATAAGGTTCTCTTCTTCACCATTTTCATTTTTCACTTTCAGAGGTGATTTTCCCTTATATAAAACTATTTCATCACCCAGCTTCTGTAACTTTAAATCACTAATAGTATCACCCAACTCAGCCGTACCAATGTGTGAACGAATAGTATACTTGTTGTTATTAAACTCTAATCTGTAATATGCAGTAGGAAGTTTAATCAGCTTCTTATAGAGCGGATCTTTATTATCTATTCTAAATATATTTCCCATACTATTACCTTAAACAATTAACAGCCTTCAGATCAATCGCCTTGAAACTACTTGGAGGAGTAACATCGCTCATAAAACTCCTTGGCTGCTCGTTATCTGTTGCTGTTTTCTCAATATTAACAAACCCCCTTTGTTGCTCATTGTTTTCTAATGTTCTTTCCATACGATCTTTGAAAGTAGCCAAAAATCTATCAGTTTGTTTATAATTTGGACATGATTTTTTTGCAGATAAATATAAGAGTTTTAACAGCTCGTTACGACTTTCATCATTAAATAATGACCTATCTAGAATGGTTGACTGTAGTTTTACTGGATCAAAATTTAGGCTTTTCTTTGGAATGCCGCATTTTGAAGCTGTTTCTTCTAATACTTTTTCAAATCTCATAACAATATCTGCTGCATCTATTATTTTTGCCACTTGATTAAGCTCTTGTATTTTATTCTCTATTTTATATTCATCTTGTTTTACAGAAGGATAAAAGAAATTTATTACTTGAGATATAAATGAAGTTGGCCTACTTGCTCCACTTGTTACTGGTGGATTATTTAATTTTTCAATTTCCCTCTTCTTTCTACGTACAGTACAAACTTGATCTGTAGGTTTTGTTTTACAAAATATATCCTTTATCTGACTATGCAATGCTTGAGTATTTTTTTCTGATTGAAATGCTTTATCAGCAAAATTGTCAGCCTCTTCTTTAAAACCTTCAGCTTCTTTGGCGAAGATTTCAGAAGCACTTTTAGCATCTTCTGCTGCCTTTTTAGCATTCTGAATTTCAATTTTTGTTTTATTTATTTCGCTAAGAAACTGATCAGCCACCGCAGCACCTACCCCATCTTTTCCCTTTGGACCTTTTGGACCTAAATCTCCTTTTTCACCCTTGCTTCCAGGAGTTCCATCTATTCCTATAGGACCTACTGAACCTGTATCTCCTTTCAATCCATCTATGCCTGGCTCACCCTTGGCACCTGGAAGACCTTGTGTACCATTGAAGCCCCTCAGACCTGGCTCACCTTTTATTCCAGGCATTCCTGGTAATCCATCTACTCCTTTGTCACCTTTTAATCCATCTGTACCAGGCGCTCCGGTATCTCCTTTATCACCCATATCGCCTTTTGGACCAGCATCCCCTTTATTACCAGACACACCTGGAGCACCATCTACTCCTTGAGGACCTACTGGACCTGAATCTCCTTTATCACCTTTAGGACCTTGTATTCCTTGATCACCTTTTTGTCCTTGTACACCTTGTGTACCATTCAAGCCTTGCGGACCTATTGGACCTGTGTCTCCTTGGTCACCTTTTGGACCTGGAAGACCTTGCTCTCCTGTATCACCTTTATCGCCGATTAAACCTTTTGGACCTATGTCTCCTTTATTTCCCTTTTCTCCAGGTAGTCCATCTAATCCTGGTTGCCCTGGGGCTCCTACAATTCCAAATCCACCTTTATCCCCTTTTAGACCCTGAGCACCTTTTTCTCCTTGCATGCCATTAAAGCCTTGTAGACCTGGCAATCCATCCATTCCTGGTGCTCCAATTTCACCTCTATCTCCCTTGAGACCAAGATCACCTTTTATTCCAGGCATCCCTGGTAATTCATCTACTCCTTTGTCACCTTTTAATCCACCTGTACCTGGCACTCCGGTATCTCCTTTATCACTCATATCACCTTTAGGACCTATATCTCCCTGATCACCTTTTATTCCAGGCATCCCTGGTAATCCAACATCACCTTTCTCCCCTTGCATGCCATTCAAGCCTTGTGGACCTTGTATTCCTGGCGCTCCATCTGCTCCCTTATCACCTTTTGGTCCTTGAACTTTTCCTGGATTTTTCCTTAATTCTTCTGAAATGCTTTTTGTTAGCTCAGTACTGTTTGCAAGTTTCTCTACCAATGTATCATTGTCAGCACTACTTAGTAACGCGTCTGCTAACTCTTGAGCTCTGTTATCAATTAGTTTATTAGTTATTCCTTCGTGAATATTTTCATCATAAAGTCTTCCTATAATCTGTTGCTCTAGCAGTAAATTTCCACCTTTATCACGATATTCAAGTACTTTATTCGCAATGGTTTCATTGTCAATTAATTTTTGTGCAACCCCAGTATGCAGACTTGAACTGCCTGCAAGTTCTTCCATTAACATTTTTCCACTGGAATCAGTGAAGTTAAGCATCATCTCCTTAAACCCAGTGGCTCTAGTAGTGACTAGCTTATCTGCAACTTCTTCAGGATTTGCATCCATGCCATTACGCCCTTGTTCACCCTTTGCGCCTCTTGAACCAGAGAGGCCCTTGAAACCTCTAGGACCTTGTATACCCTGTTCTCCTTTATCTCCCTTGAAACCTTGTGGACCTACTAAGCCTTGATCACCTTTATTTCCTTGAGGGCCTCTTGGACCTGCATTTCCTTGGTCACCTTTTGATCCAGGCATTCCTGGCAATCCATCTTTACCAGGAGCTCCATCTGCTCCTTTAGAACCCGGGGTTCCATCTTTACCAGCTTTACCTTGCGCTCCTTCTTTACCTTGCAAACCAGATTCACCTTTCCAACCTCTCAGCCCTTTAGGACCACTACTACCTTCATTACCTTTCTCTCCTTTTGCTCCACTTGGGCCTTGTGGGCCTTTAAGCCCTAAATCACCTTGTTTGCCTTTAGGCCCTTGATCACCCTTCGCTCCACTTGAGCCTTTCAATCCCGATTCTCCACGATCTCCTTTTGGACTCGTTATACTCAACCCTGGCATTCCCTTTTCTCCCTTTGGACCTTGTGGGCCACCAGCTTCTCCTTTTTCACCTTTTGGTCCTCCAGGCATTCCATCTAGTCCTGGTAAGCCAGGTGCACCTGGCTCACCCTTTTGGCTTGGATAGCCGTAACCCAAATAACCTTGATCACCCTTGTCACCTTTCTCTCCAGGCAACCCGTTTAGACCTAGAGGACCTTGCTCACCTTTTCGACCTGGATAACCTGGCTCTCCCTTCTGACCTGTCCAACCTTGATCCCCTTTTGGACCTGGAAAACCTGGAAGTCCAGGCATTCCTTCTACTTGTTCTCTACATCTTAATTGCTCAATTTGCTCTTTTAAATATTGAACTTCTGCTTTTAAGTCTTCAAATTCTCTAGTATTCACCACATCAACCTCCAAAAAGTTACCAAAATTTTCTAAGTTATAATAATAAGGATATAAATCTGAGTTATGGCTGTAGTTATATCCTACAAAATCAGGTTTTAAACCATAAAAATTCTTACATTCGCCATTTTCATCCGATATGCAACCAACATAATTGCTGCCTAACTTTTCTGTTGCGAAATAGCTATTTTTCACATTCAATCTCTTTATTTTATGAAAAGGAAATAATTTGAAATTATCATCTCTCCGATCGAATATTGGAACAACATTATTCAATATACCAACCTTACTACCAGCGAAGTTATGTATTTCAATGCTCTTATAAAATTTGTATTCAAATTGCGATTCTTTAAAAACATTGTCTCCAATTCGTATATCAAGTCTATTGCCAATAAGACTCATATTTTTACTACTTATCACATCTTTTCGATTTATTAAAACCTTACTATTTTCAAGTGGTTTAAATTTCATAGAATGTGTATCATAATCATATACACTAACGTGTGTACCATTTGTGCTGGACTTAGGTATAAGATCAATAGTAGCTATATTAATAGCATTGCCATCATGGTAATAATAGTAATATTCACCTGAGTTAGTAACCAAAGCTAACTTGTTGTCATCTCCTACTTTTTCTAGCTTTAATTGTAGCCCTTGATATAAACTGGTTAGTACCTTCACTGTGTTACACCTCAAATCAAACACTTTAAAATGCTGATAAGTAGGCTCATCAATAATGACATAAGATATAGTAGGTAAACTAACTGTTGTTTCGCTATTTACTCTTACTTTAGCAGTTGTTATATAATGATTTGCACTATTACAGTCTTTACCTGAGGCATCCCCCTCTTCTAAATCAAAACGCACTTTTATCCCTCTTTAGTAATCTATACTCTGGATGTAGTTAATTTACAAATACTAATTATTTATTAATAATGGTAATATGTAAATATAGTTATAAAATAATTGTTACAATTGAATTTCTTCCTGGTTTCTGTTGTCATCATAACATTAAAAACACTTTAAGAAAGCTGCTTAGTTAAATTAACTTGGACAAGTAAATAGCAGTTTTGCAGCCTGTTTTTATGAATGAAGATAAAATGTTGTAGTCAAATGCGCTTTCAGCATTGTGCTGAATTGCAATATCTCTGTGTTCTAGCTCCTCATCGCGGAATTTACTTATAGTTTCTCTTAATTCCCCATCTTCTAAATGTGAAACTTGCTCTTTGTAGTGCTCCCCTATAACTTCTTCAACTGCAGCAGTGCAAGCCATAGCAGCTTTTTTGCCCATAATGGCAGTTGCAACGCCAAGTGACACTCCTAAAACACGCCAAACTGGCAACAAAACAGTAGGACGAACTCTTTGCTCTTTGATTTTCTCATTAAAATAGTGAAAATGCTTTTTTTCCTGCTCTTCCATTTCAATTATTTCATTGATTATAGAAGATTTTTTAAGAATAAATTTTTGACCAGAATAAATGCAAATAGCTCCATATTCCCCCGCATGATTTACTCTAATTGCTTGTTGCAAGAACTGATTGTTGCTGTACCTTAAATTATTTAGATTTCTTTCTTTCTCCACAATACACCTTACCTGATACGAACAGAGCTACTATGAGATAAATTAAATTCCATGTTGCTAAAGAAACACCTAGAACATAATGAGGTCTGTCACAAGATGGAGAGTAATTAGGGTTTAGTAGATTATTTCTGAGCTCTTCTATACTAACGTTACCACTTGCTTGCTCTGTACAACCTAAAACATCATGAAATAAGTGGAGTTCAAGGCCTACATGATAAAAAGATATTATTGCACCTACGAGATAACTGCAAAACATTGCATAGATTAGAATTTTGTTGTCTTTAAGCATGCATACTACTGCAAGTAACCCTGCAACATAGTAAACTAACCGCTCGTATGTACATAACTTGCATGGCAGCATGTTGAAAAAATATTCTAGCACATATGCAAAAATTAGAGCAAAAGCACTTAATAGCAGAAAGATTGTAGGAATTCTGGAGTTATTACACACGACTTTAAGTAAATTACCCCTGAAAGTATAAAGCAGAGTATTCATTTTGCATAGGGATTTTTATTTTTTTTCAAAAGTAGCCTAACTGGCACACCATCTACGAAGAAATTTTTTCTAAGGTCATTAATTAAATAGCGTTTATAACTTTCATCAATACTTTCAGGTATGTTACATATCAAAGAAAAAGCTGGAGGTTTAGTACCAATTTGAGCGATATACTTCATTTTAACTGCTTTGCCTTTTACAAGCGGATGAGAGTGCCTATCTAAAGCATTAATTAGCCACTTATTCAGTTTTGCAGTGCTGACTTTCTTGTTCAAAGATTCACTCACTTCAAGACACTTATCTATCACATCACCGCAGCGCATGCCTTTTAACGCAGAAACTGTTATAGTTGGCACTTCCAAGAATAACCGAGTCACTTCCTGTTGTTTGACAAATTTTATTAACTTACTTCTGTCATCCTTACCTATTAAATCCCACTTATTTAAAACAACAATAATCCCTTTCCCTCCCTTAATTGCAGCTTCACCAATTGATAAATCCTGCTGCTCAATACCAAGCAGGGAGTCTAGCATTAAAACTACCACATGAGAGCGCTTGATTGATTCTAAGCTTTTTTCAACAAATCTTGATTCTAAGCCATCTATAACATTCGCCTTTCTGCGGATTCCGGCAGTGTCAATTAGAGTAATTAACTCTCCATTATGATCATATACAATATCTATAGAATCACGTGTGGTGCCTGGCTCTGAACTTGTTATTAGTCTGTTTTCTGCAAGTAAACCATTTAAAAAAGTTGACTTGCCTACGTTTGGGCGACCGATTATCGAAATTCTTAATTTACCGGACTCATTAGAGCTCTTATTGTCATCCCAGTGCTTGACACTGGGATCCATACTATTTTTCTTCTGGATTCCAGTGTCAAGCACTGGAATGACACCGAAAGGAGGACTATTTGCACTGATATTTTCAATAACACTAGCCAACGCATCATAAAGATCAACCATTCCAAGATTATGTTCGGCTGAGATGTATACCGGGCCAAGAAAATCAAAAAACTGCAAATAATCAACATTTTCAGACTTATGACTCTCGCATTTATTTGCTATCAGTATCACAGGTTTATTTATTTTTCTCTTCAGCCACTTTGCAAATTCTTTGTTTCGCTCACTTTGCACTTTTGCATCAACAAGAAAGAAAATTATATCTGTACTCAATAAAGAAAATTCGATTTGTTCAATAACTTGTAGTGAAAAATTAGTTTGGTCGTTCCATCCTCCTGTATCTATAACTTTAAACTCCAAATCGCTAATTCTGCCTATTCCTTCTCTTCTATCTCGTGTGACCCCTGGAATATTGCTGACTACCGCTGCTTTTCTTCCCACCAATCTATTAAAAAGAGTTGATTTACCAGCATTTGGTAGGCCTACTATAGCGATTTTTAGCATAATTTAAGAGCACCTTCTATACACAGTAAATTATAACCGAAATCTTGCAATTTAACTATTGACTTTATAGATCACGCGAGCACACTATAACTAGAATTTCTTGTTTTATTATGTCAAGTATGGGGGTATATGGTAGGCCCACTGCCATTAAGTTAAGGAAAAAAGATAGATTTTATGGGATAATGATGTATACCAATAAGTTTAAAGGTAGTATGA
>DWUL01000015.1:0-20894 GCA_018249735.1 Luehdorfia japonica | reverse complement strand
GAGTTTTTTTGTCATTTAATCTGTACAGAGAAGATAAATAAATAGCTTCAATGTTTATGATAAGGGGGCTGGCGGAGCTTGTCAAGTAAGTTTTTGTTTATAACAGTTGTTGCCAAAAACTATGCAAGAAGTCTATTGACAGGTGATTAAATTATGATGTAGCCTATCGCCGTATATCCGGGGGTGGGTTGTTGTGAGGCTTTTTCACTTTTTATTCTTATTAATGTGTTTTTCTCTGTATTACTATGCGGGTTTTATATTTTCGCCCTGCCCAAAAGCTACGGTTTGCTTTTCACCTGGAGAAGATTGTGCTGTACCGATAATCAACGTAATAGATCAGTCTAAAAAATCTATCTTAGTTCAAGAATATACATTTACTCTTGGAACAATTGCAAAATCTTTGATTAATGCTAAAGAGCGTGGCGTTGATGTTAAAGTCATCTTAGATAAATCGCAACTCTACTCAAAATATAGTGTTATAAATGAATTATTTTCAGGTGGAGTACCAGTTTGGATCGATGATAAGCCAAAGATTGCTCATAATAAGATAATGATTGTTGATAATCAAAAAGTCATCACAGGGTCATTTAACCTGAGTAAGACAGCTAAAAAAGGAAATGCTGAAAATTTATTAATTATTACAGATTATCCTGAATTGATTCAGCAGTATGTGAAAAACTGGGAGGCACGAATGTCACAATCTTATAAATATGCTCCCAACTAATCAAAAGCACTTGCTTAAAATCAGCTCTAAAAACAGCAAGAGAGAGCTTTTTTGATTGATTGGCATAATGATTATGATATAATGAACTAAAAGTTTAAGGAATAAAGTAATGGATTATATAAATGATGCTGCCGGTAGCTACACTGCTATTCATGATTTTTTTCAAAACAACGGTGTTGGAGATTACAAAGTTCAATGCAATTATGGTGGGGTGCCGTATGCTACTGATGAGTATGTGCATTCTGGCGATAAATTTTGGAGTAATAATTTCATAGACTCACATTTTGGCAGGGAAATAAAAATGTATCCTCAAAGTGAACTTTTAGCTAAAGAATATGCTGGAAATACGTTGCCAGTTTCAATATCACTAGATAAGGATTTAATAAAAATGAAGGAATGTCAGAAAAAAACGAAATTTGTGGAACTAGAAAGGGAGTCAGGTGATTTAGTGCATGATAAGCAAAAGTATGTAAAGTGTTACACAACAAAGCTATCATATGATGATGTACATATTTACAATAACGATAAAGTTTCAACATTTAGCATAAAATACGACGTGCCAAATGATCCGAAATACAGTTTAAATATAACATTTACAAAGGTTAATGATAATAAACCAGGATTTTGGCAGAAATTTAAAAATATGTTTTAACGTGACCATTCACTAGACTTCTTTCAAAATTGTTAGAGGGAGTGTAAGATCAAGTATCTAAAAGCATGAAATATAAGGAAATAGAAAAGCCTATTTTGCCTAAACTGAAGCATCTTTTCCAATTTTTTCTAGCATCAACTCAGCAGCTTTTTGTTCAGCAATCTTTTTACTAGAAGCGCATGCAGAAACTTTACCATAATCTTCTATGCAAACTGATATAGTAAATTCAGGATTGTGCGCTGGTCCAGTTTGTTTTGCAAGCTCATACTCTGGTAAAGGCAACTTGTTTTTCTGAGTCCACTCTTGCAGTGAGGTTTTAGGATCTTGAGGGGGGTCAAGCATGCCTTTAGCTAGCTTTTCCCAATATTGGGTAATAAATTTTTCAACATTTTCAAGTCCGCCATCAATATAAATTGCACCTATTAGTGCTTCAAGCGAGTTTTCTAAATTTTTTAGATTACATCTCCCTCCATTGCAGCGTTCACTATTATTCATGATAATGAAGCTGCCTAATTTTATTTCTTTAGCAACATTAGCAATGGTGTTGCCACAAACTAAATCCGTCTTTCTTTTTGCCAATGCTCCTTCTTTTTCTTCAGGAAATAGTTTAAACAGTATGGCAGATACGACCATATTCAAAACACTATCGCCCAAAAACTCTAGTCTTTCGTAGCTTACAATCTGGTTTTTGCTATTCCTTTTATTTACGCTTGGGTGAGTTAGTGCCTCTTCTAATATTGCATAATTTGTAAATTTATAATCAATGATCTTAGATATTGCATCATTCAAACTCTTCATACCCATTCTTTAAAAGAAAAACACTTCCTACCACACCTTTATACCAAAGAATTAGTTTTGTTTTATTAAAATAATACCAACAACTTCCAAAATATACAGTTTAATAGAGCTCTTGCATAGCCATTATTTGAGTAATGATCCATCGATGTTATTCCAGTTTCGGCTACTTAGGTGACAGAGAAGATGTTTAATGTATACAACCCACCACCTCACTAATGTTACTAAATCCATCTCTCCTTATTAGTTCTGCAAGTTCTAGATTAATTTTGTTTACAATTTGAGGTCCGTGGTATATGAGAGCAGTATACAACTGCACCAAAGAGGCTCCTGCCTTTATTTTTTTATATGCATCAGCACCACTTGAGATTCCTCCGCACCCTATCAATAATATTTTGCCCTTAGTAAATTTGTACATATCGCCCAATAACTCGGTTGAAAGTTTGAACAGTGGTTTGCCACTCAACCCGCCACTCTCATTATGGTGGGAATGCAGATTATCTCTACTTACCGTAGTGTTGCTTACTGTTAATCCGTCAATCTTATATTCCAACACAAGCTCAGCGATATTTTCTTTCGTTTGCTGATCTATATCTGGTGAGATTTTTAATATTATTGGTATGGATTTAGAATTATCAATTGATTTCCGGATGGATTTCAACAATTTCGATAATTCTTGCTTATTGTGCAGATTGCGTAAATTAGGCGTGTTGGGGGATGAGATGTTCAGCACTATATAATTGCTTTTTCCATATACCATCTTTATTAAATCAACATAATCGCTGATTTGGTCCTTTGATGTACTGTTTTTTCCTATGTTGATGCCAAAAATGCAGTCATCAAGCTTGGTTTTATCTATTTGTTTAAGAAAGTAGTCTATTCCTTTATTGTTAAATCCCAATCTGTTAATTACCCCTTGATCTTTAATTAACCGAAAAATTCTTGGTTTTTTGTTTCCATATTGTGGATTACGAGTTACAGTACCAGTTTCAATAAATCCAAAACCAAATGAAAGCATAGGCCTTATAACTTCTGCATTCTTGTCAAAACCTGCAGCCAGACCCACGGGGCTTCTGAGCTTATTACCAAAAAAATTCACACTCAAAGATTCTGGTAGCTCTATAGGTTTTCTATAAGGCATTTTCTTTAATGCCATAATTGCCAAAGAGTGAGCAACCTCGGGCGGTAGTAAAAACAATAAATCACGTAATATCATTTTGTAAAACACTTTGCTTATTTTTAGTTTATTTTTTACCATGAAACGCTATAAGAGTATAACCATAACTTGAAAAGAAATTGATTTTACTTATGAATAATTTTCTCTATAGGTTACACACTTAAAGCTACTGTTAACTTTTACAAGATATAGAAAATGAAAGAGGCCGGGACCGGAATTGAACCGGTATAAAAGGATTTGCAGTCCTCCGCATAAGCCATTCTGCCACCCAGCCGTTTTTTATGTGTAGATATCCATTATATCTTTTAGCATAGATAAAGCTTCCTCCCTTTTGCGTTGAAAAGTGTTACGTCCAATGATTGAACCATTACCACCACCTTGCTTAATTTCTTTCGCTTCATTGCATATGTCATCTACTTCCTTCGACTTGCCACCAGAAAAAACTACTATTCTTTTCCCTGCAAAACAAGATCTTTTAACATATTCAATTCTTTTAGATAATGATTCAATATTTTCTGTTTCTATTTTCTCCCTTTCCAAATATTTAGTTGGAAGTTTTACTTTGATTATATTAGCGCCAAGTAAAGCTGCCATGTGCGCAGCATAGGCAATAACATCAACTGCTATTTCACCTTCTTTGGAAATTCCTTCACCGCGTGGATAAGACCATAGCACTACTGCAAGCCCATAAGATTTGGCTTCAGCCACGATTTCACGGGCTTCTTCCATCATATCAAAACACTTGGCAGAACCAGGATATATAGTAAATCCGACAGCTAAGCAGCCCAAACGCAGCGCATCTTTCACAGAAGAGGTTATTGCTTGATCAGAGGTTAGGTTCTTTGAATGTAAAGAGTTGGAACTATTAAGTTTCAAAATAAGCGGGAGCATTCCAGCATAAGTTGAAGCACCAGCTTCAATCATACCAAGTGGAGCAGCATATGCACTTACTCCTGAATCAACTGCAAGCTGAAAATGATAATGTGGGTCATAAGCATCAGGGTTAACTTCAAAACTTTTTATTGGCCCGTGTTCAAATCCTTGATCTACTGGCAGAATCACTAACTTGCCAGTACCGCCAAGCTTTCCATGCATGAGAATACGAGTAAGATTTGCTTTTACCCCGGGGTTTTCACTTTCGTAGTAGCTTAGGACTTGTTTTACTTTATCACTTATCACTATAATTCAAATTAAATTTAAGTTATAAATTGTAACAAAGATGAAGTTCAATACAAGGATTTTAAACTATATCAAAAGCAATTTTATTTTCTACTTTATTCATATAGATTCTTAATTTCTTCCCTTTTATTAATTTACGATTCAGTATTTCTTCCGCTAAGTAACTTTTTATCTCTTTTTCAATAAGTCTCTCTATCGGACGTGCTCCCATTTCCTTACTATAACCCATTTGTACAAGATAAGATTTCACTTCATCCTCTACCAAGCAGTTTATGCCTTTTTGCGTCAGTTGCTTTTTCAGTTCTAGGACAAATTTATCCACAATATGCAAAATCACATCCGTACTTAAGTCAGAAAAAGAAATAATCGCATCAAGACGATTACGAAATTCAGGGCTAAAAACCTGTTCTATTGCTTTTTCGCTATCACCAATGTTAAAATTTTTATGCCCAAAGCCAACAAAACTTCTGCTGCGTTCAACTGCTCCTGCATTAGTTGTCATAATTAAAATTATATTGGAAAAGTTAACTTTACGTCCGTAAGTGTCTGTAACACAACCATAATCCATAATTTGTAGCAATATATTATAGATATCGCTATGGGCCTTTTCAATTTCATCAAGCAGCACAACACTATATTGATTGTTAGATACAGATTCTGTGAGTAATCCACCCTGATCATAACCTACATATCCAGGAGGAGAACCAATCATCCTTGATATCGTATGAGATTCAATATATTCGGACATATCAAAGCGTATAAGATTCATGCCCATGCTTTCTGCTAATTGCTTTGCTAGCTCGGTTTTACCAACACCAGTTGGTCCTGCAAAAAGATAACTTGCTAAAGGTTTATTGTAATTCCTCAACCCAGATTTAGCAATTTTAATAGAATTAACAAGAGATTCTATTGCCTGCTCTTGGCCAAAAATCACCTTCTCTAGATTAGCTTTTAAAGACTTTACTTTCTGCAAATCATCAGATTCAGATCCGCAAGGCACATTTGTAATTCTAGTAATGGTATTCTTAATATCTCTACTATTTACAATTTTACCCCTGTTTCTTAGCAATTTACAATATGCCCCTGCCTCATCAATAACATCAACCGCTTTATCAGGTAATATTCGCCCAGTAATATACTTATGCGAAAGTTCAGCCGCAGACCTAATGGCATTCTTTGTATAATATACTCCATGATACCCTTCATAGTAGTGCTTTATGCCATCTAGTATCTTTATCGTTTCATTAACAGAAGACTCTTTAACATTAATTTTTTGAAACCTTCTCGCTAGTGCTTTATCTTTTTCAAAACTAGTGCTGTATTCTCTATATGTAGTTGCACCTATACAACGTAGTGTACCTCTTGCAAGCGCAGGTTTGAGTAGGTTACCTGCATCAAGAAAGCTACCACTTGTAGAACCTGCTCCAATGATAGTGTGTATTTCGTCAATAAAAAGGATAGCACCTGGTTTTACCTCAATCGCTTTTATTATAGATTTTATTCTCTCTTCAAAATCACCTCTGTAGCGTGTCCCTGCAAGGAGTGATCCTAAATCCAAAGCATAAATTATACTGGACCTGAGTGCACTCGGAACACTGCCTTCAATGATCTTCAATACCAAACCCTCAACTATTGTTGTTTTGCCAACACCTGGGTCTCCAACATATAAAGGGTTGTTTTTTCTACGCCTCAACAATATTTCTATAGTGCGATTTAATTCATAATCACGACCAATAACATAATCTATTTTTTTGCTTCTTGCATAGTCATTTAAATTTTTACAATAACTTTGTAGAATTTCCTCATCTTTTAATAGCTCACCTTTATTTACTGTAGTAGGAGCGTCATTATTTTTATCAAGTTTTACTTTATGATTGGTGGTGTATTCATCTATATCGTTAGAGTATTTCATATTAGATATATGGTAAATCAAATTGGAATCTTTCGCACTTTGTTTCTGTAATAGATCTTCAACGTATAAATCTTGCCCAGACAAAATTTCTACTAGAACACTTGCTCCATTTATTTCTTTTTTCCCCAAGCTATGAGCCCGTATTATTGCTCTGTGTATTATGCATTGAAACATTGAGCTAGGTTTAACTCCACTGATAATCAATTCAGAACTGCTTTGTAAAAACCCTTTTATATTATTATTATAATCATTAGCCTTAATATTGCATCTTGATAGAATATTATCCATATTGATGATTTCATCGGCTCTGATATTACATCTTGATAAAACGTAATTTACGTCCACGTCTTTAGTTAACGCCAGCAATAAATGTTCTACTTTCGCATATTTTAGATTAAAATTAGAAGCAATGAATAGTGCTCTATTCAAACTTGCCTCTAAGTTTTTGGAAATCATCTCCTATTCTCTTTAAAAGTGGGAACTCATATATAATGAATAGCACACAATTATTAAAAAAATTGAAATCCAGCAGTTCACTGTAGCCAATTTGAATCCCCACTCTGGATCTACGTCATAGCACCGCGATATCTCAGCACAGATTCCGCTAATGAGTAGCGGAATGACGAGTTTTACGCTTATCAAATTGTAGGTAAATCCTATTTAATACGCTTTTTCTAGTACTCTGCTTTTCTTCTGAAATGCATTGATCTTTTTTCTACCGTATTTAGTCTTTAGCGTACTTGGCCTTTTAAAGACCTTTTTGCTGTTACGTTTTTTAAATTGCACACTACAATCAAAATTTGGCTCTCCTTCTTTGTCTACCAGTGCAGGCAGTCTTCTCTTATCTTGAGGTGTAACAAAAGATAGCGCATACCCTTCAGCTCCAGCGCGTGCAGTTCTACCTATACGATGAATATAGTCAGCTTGCGATTGTGGTGCATCATAATTGATAACATGTTGAATGTGGGGAATATCAAGGCCGCGAGAAGCAACATCTGTTGCAACCATGATTTGATTACGGCCACGACGAAAAGAATTAATGACCCTTTCGCGCTTGTGCTGCCTTAAATCACCATGAATTGCTAAAGCGCTATAGTCATCTTTATGCAATCTGCTAGCTAGCTGATCCGCTCCTTGCTTTGTTTTGACAAAGATAATGATTGACCCTTCGCGCTGACATAGTTGTATAACAAGCTTCCCATATTTTTCTGATTCTGATGCATAAACAATCTCTTGCTTAATTTTTACAGAAGTTGTAGTCTCACAATCAACAGAAATACGTTCTGGTCGATTAAGGTACTTCTCAGTAAGTTTAACTATATCACTAGGAAGAGTTGCAGAAAACATAAGAGTCTGCCGTATTTTTGGCAGATATTTCATGATCCCTTCAATTTGAATTCCAAAACCCATATCAAACATACGATCCGTTTCATCAAGCACAAGAACGCTAACATTGCGAGTAATCAAAGTTTTACGCTCAATATGGTCTATAATACGACCAGGAGTACCTATTACAATTTGTGGTTTTTTCTGAAGCTGATTTAGCTGCCTAAAAATAGGCTCACCACCAATCAATAAAGCGACCCTTAGTGCAGAATTTTGAAATAAGAGTTTTCTTATCTCATTTGTTACCTGATGCGCAAGCTCCCTGGTTGGCACGATGACTAAAGCTGAACCAGTGTTAGGCTCATTCAGCAACTTAGCAACCAACGGAATAGCAAATGCCAAAGTTTTTCCAGTTCCCGTTTGAGCAGACCCAAGAATATCTTTACCTTGTAGCGCTAAGGGAATCGCTTGTATTTGAATCGGAGTTGGGACGAAAAGATTATTTTTATCTAGAGCTTGTGTAAGCGAAGCTGGGAGACCCATCCCATGAAAATTATTCACAATACGTTAATCCTGTTAAAAGACTTCATAATAGATTAATCTTCCAATCTTAAATTTATTGCAGATTTTTTATCTTCTCCGTTTCTACCGCGCTCCTCTTTAACCTCATAACTCACCCTTTCTCCTTTTATCCCCTTCTCTTTATTCTCTCCTTTAAGTGTCTCAGGCCTTATTCCTGAACGTTCCAACGTGCTAATATGTACAAAAACGTCACCCCCTTTACCTTCTGGCTTGATGAAACCATAGCCTTTTTCGGCATTAAACCATTTTACATTACCAAATTCCATTTAAACAACTCCTAAATTATTAATTAACATTACTAATGTGATGAAAAACTTTGAAATTACGATTGAGAATGCTTTAAGCTTAGCTATTGAAACTAAACCTTTATACTCCATAGTCTATTCTTAACATTACATGATAATAATACACAATTGTTGTACTTAATGCAAATAAATTTTTTAATCGTTAAGCGAACCTGCAACCGTCATTTCGCTAACTTTAATCGTTGGTGAATTAAATTGCCCACAAAAAGTTAGATCATCTGCAACGACTAAATTGCTAAACATATCCTTCAAATTGCTAGCAATGGTAATTTCATGTATTGGATACGTTATTTTTCCATTTTCTATAAAAAATCCGGAAGCGCCTTGGCTGTAATCGCCATTGATTAAATTAACACCAAAACCAAATAAATCAGTTACATATATTCCCTCTTTCACTTCCTGAATTAATTCTTCAAACGATACATTACCATTCTCAATATAGAGGTTACTAGCTGCAGGAATAACTGCAGCATTACTTGCACGAGTTGCACTTCCGGTTGTTTCTGAGTCTAATTTTCTAGCCGAGTATAAGTCTAAAATCCAATTTTGTAATATTCCGTTTTTTACAAATATATTTTTCTTGCTAGTTATCCCTTCTCCATCAAATGGTCTCGATGCTATGCCTCTTGGCAACAATGGATCATCGATAATATTAATTCTATCGTTGAAAATCTGAGCGTTTAAACTACCCCTCAAGAAAGAACTGTTGCTTATAATACTGCTCCCATTTATAGCAGAAGCAAAACTTTTTACTAGCCCTTTTGCTGCTCTTTTTTCAAAAATAACTGGAAATTTACCAGTTTTAATTGTACGTGAATTCAATTGATCAACTGCTCTTTTTGCTGCTTCTTTTCCCATTAACTCTGGCAACTTTAAATCACTAAAATTACATGCTATATCATAATCGTAACCAACCTTCATTTCACTTTCTCTTCCAGCAACAACAGAGACCTGATTAGCAAAGGTTGATTTACTAAACGAGCCAATAAAACCAGAAACAGTCGATAATACTGTATTCACTAAAGCGTATGAAGAAGAAGCTCCTTCAGAATTAGTGATACTCTTATGTGCAAGGGCTGAATTTTCTGCAGCTTCAGCAATTTCTTTTAGGTTATCAACGGTTACAACATTATTATCTGAGATACTTAAATCTGCAGAAGAGATATAATTACTACCATTTACAGCAAAATTAATGCAAGGATCTTCTGGCGCATTCTTTGCCATTTCTACCACTTGGCTTACCGTATCACTAAGATTATTCAAATCGTTTGTAGAAATATACGCAGCTTTGTTTTTACCTGCTATAGCTCTTATTCCTACAGTGCAATTTTTAGATTGTGATATTTGCTCAATTTTTGATAGACGCTGAGAAACTGAAGTCTTATTAGTTTCATATATTGTAACTTCCGCGTCTTGATTCTGCTTTTTTATTAATTTAGTGATATCTGCTGCAATATTTAATATATTCATTTTCTATTCCTTAGATTTTTATAAAGACTTTGCACCACCTATAACTTCAATTAAATCAGTTGTAATTGCTGCTTGACGAGAACGATTATAAAGCAATGCTAATTTGTTCAGTATCTCTTTAGTGTTTCTGTTTGCTGATTCCATAGCAACCATCCTAGCACTATTCTCACTTGTTGCACTTTCAAGTAAAGCAGAGTAAAGAGCAATTACAACGTAATCTTGAACCAAAGATTTTAAAATAAATTCAATATTTTGTGGTTCATACTCATAGCCGTAATCTGTTGTTGGAGCAGCTAGAGAGTTATCAATCAAGGATGAGTCTTTACTCCATGGTTTTATTGTTTCCAACATTGGTTTTTGTGTGAAGGTATTATAAAATTTACTATAAAAAACTTTAACTTTATCGTATTTACTTAAATCTATACCACCAACCAAAACTTCTACGTGCTTTAACGTGATTCCCTTACTATTTTCAATTTTTAAGATACTTTTAGAGTCAAATCTATTTTTACCTACATCAAAAGCTTTTTTACCAAGAAATACAATATCTACTTTTTTGCCATTTGCGATTGACTTATTTACACGCTCTTGACTAAATTTGACAATAGAAGAGTTAAAGTTGCCGCACAAGCCACGATCAGACGCAACAATGAATACTAGGTAAGAACCGTTATTACTGATATTTAGAATTTTTGCCAATAATTTTTGATCAATTGATAGCATTAATGAAGAAATAATGCTATGCAGCTTAGATATGTACAATTTTGAATTTGATAATTTCTTTTGGCTTTGTAATAACTTTGCTGCAGAAACCATTTGCATTATTTTCGTGGTTTTCTGTACAGACCTAATATTCTTAATTCTTAAGGATAATTCCTTTAAGCTCTTCATTTTGTATACAACCCTGATTTATTAAAATATATAATTGTTAGTGTCTAAAAGCAAGTTTTTTTGACATTAGAACCAAGTCTAACTAAAAAACTTGCAGGTTTATTATTTTGAAATAAGGGTTATATTAAGAGATCTACTCCAAAAATTGTTCAATAGAGGTCTTTGATGGTAATTTCCCATATATTATTATCATCACACTTTGTGGAACCTTATAATATATAATAAACACAATTAAAACTATTACAACTTGAACACTTATGATCCCATTGTTCTAGTTCCCTGTTACAATTTTTACATTTCCAGCCTGGATCAGGCAAAGCTTCTGAGCCCATCTTGTTTAGCCAATAAATTACCTTGTCGTGTTCTTGCAATGTAACCTTGAGTTGTATTACAATAAAGTAGATTGACATGTAATTAGCTTTTTTCATAGCAGTGTCTAAATATTGACTTGCAAGATCATATTTACCTGAACTCATTGAGGACAAAGCAAGTAAACAGTAACTAAAATAATAATCAGGGCGTAAGTTGTATAGTCTTTCAGCACCTTTACTATTCAAATTGATGTACATTTTAGCTGACTGAGAAGTAGGGTTTACTGCATATTCTGCCTCTAGCACTGCAGAAGCTTTTCTGATTTTTCCAAGTTTAATATATAATTCTGCCTTTAAATAATTGATGGGCTGAAAAATTGCACTATAACGTTGTGCTCTAAATAAAGACTTTATAGCCTCCTTAAAATTTCCTTTACTTTCATATTGCTTTGCTAAAGCGCAATAAAACACTGCAAACATTTCTTTATGGTCAAATGGAAGAAAAATATTGAACTTAACTGCTTCCTTTAACCTCAAAATCGCATTAATCCAATCTTCTTTCAATATGCAATGCTCTATTTGAAAGGGAATAGATAGCATTTTATCGTTAATTGAACTAGAGCAATATTCTATAAATTTTTGAAAGACTACTTTTTCTTGTTTGAGGTGAACGATCAGCTTATTGGCCAGAAGTAGAGCTAAGTTACGATTTTTATTTGCAACGTTTGTTAAACCGTTACTGAAAAAGCTGTAATTTCCCGTCTTACCTGAGTTAAAGAGCTTTATTAAAGATAACCTATCGCTCTTCTCATTTAGACTTTTAACTACCTTTTGGGCGTTCTCTATATTGTCTAAGTCTATGCTAAAGAAAGCTTCAAAGAGAAGCAATTCTTCCCTATCCCTTCTTCTATTTCTTATGTTGGCAAATGTTGATGAAATGGAAGAAAAAAAGCGTGCAAGTGCAATTAATAAAAATAATAAAGCTACACAAGTAAAAATAATGAAATATAGATCAATACTTATAGTGTAATTGCCTAATTCCAATTTTATTACTTCACCACTTACCTTGACCCATATGCCAAATAAAAACGAAAGAGCGAAAATTATAAAATAAATCATGAGATATATTGTAATAAGTGATGATATATTGTTGAAATATTCTTAGAAGCTACAATAAAACCATTCAATTTATTCAGCCATGGCTTGAATTCTGAATGCGTTAAATTGCTTACTGTAACAGTTATATTTTGCCAATCATTATCGTTTATTGACTCCTCAATTTCTGCGAATTTTGCCCTTAATGGGTCATTTTTATCTTGTATTCTAATCCAGTTTGAAATGATTTTTTTAGACAATGTACTTTTATTGTAGTTAATAACAGCAATGGTCTTCTCAAAAGATAACTTCAACTCACGTAAAGTATCTACCTCTTTCAAACTTTCCAATTCATTTACTGCATTTTCTATCTCTGGATCATCAAGCTCTGATATCAAAGGCTTTATTGAATTTATATGATTATCAAATTTTGCTTCTCGCAATAACGAATTCTTCATTTTAACTACAAGTAGCAGCAATCTTGCGAGGTTCTTATGCCTTGAGCTACCATCACCTTGCTCACATTGAGTGTGCAGACCTCTCTTTAAGTCAAATATCTTTTTTTCTACCCTGGATTGATGAACTTCAAGTGACATTCTGAATTCATCTATTTTTTCCGTTAAAACATTTATATTGTCTTCGCTTTCTTGCTGAATTATTTTTAAAAAGATTATGTTATTTATTGTAATGTAACCGGTAAATAACAATACAATTAAGAACCAACCTATGTACTTTTGCTGAGTATCATTCATAACGTAGTATCTCCGCAGGATCTTGTGCAGCTGCCTGCAATGCAGGAGCAATTGTCGCTAAAAATGATAAGAGTAACGCAAGTGCAGAAATACTTACTACATCTTGAGGGACTAATATCACCGGTAAACTTGAAAAAAAGTATATCATAGGATCAAACAGCTTGACGTTAGTAATGTTTTCTAAAAACACTCTAATACTTTCGATATTGAGAGAAAAAACGACACCTATAATACAGCCAAGACAAGTTCCCGTAAAACCGATTAATAGACCACAAGCGCAAAATATGCGCATAATGCTTCCACTTGTTGCACCAAATGTACGCATAATTGCAATCGCGGATTTCTTTTCTTGCACTATCATCATTAAATTTGAGATAATATTAAATGCTGCTACAACTATAATCAAAGTAAGAATTAAAAACATCACATTTCTTTCAGTTTTTAAAGCACTAAAATAATGGCTTTGCTGTGATTGCCAACTTTCAGCTTTCATTCCTATTTCTTTTTCTATAGCATCTGCCAGCTTATCAGCTCTAGTAACGTCGTCTACAAGTACTTCTATATTTTTTATGCTATTTTCATAATTAAAAAAGGCTTGTGCTGATTTTAGAGGCATATATATCAAGGTATTATCATACTCAAACATACCCATATCAAATATTGCTATAACTTTATATTTTTTCATTCGCGGCATTTCACCAAGTAATGCATCAAATTCTTCAGATGATATAAACGTAATTTCGTCGCCATAGTCAACGTTCAAAGCTTCTGCCAATCGTGCTCCTATTATTATCCCTTCATCAAATTTTTTTACATCACCTATAATTACATTATTTGTAATGGCAGTACTATCAAGCAAGTCTTTAGTTGATACACCTCGCACTACGCTACCTGCAATTTTACCATTTGCTACAATAATAACTTGATCATTGGTCATAGGAGTAGCTTTTAATATACCAGGAATTCTCTCAATAGATTTCGAAATTGTGCAGTAATCTGAATTTATGTTCCTATCAAAATAAACATTAATATGGCCATCAATACCAAGTATTGAGTCAAGCAACTTTGCTCTGAATCCGTTCATCACAGACATCACCACTATTAGTGTTGCAACTCCAAGGGCAATGCCGATAATAGAGAACAAAGTCATTATAGAGCAAAATCTGGCATTTTTCGCTCGCAAATAGCAAGCAGCCATAGTAATTTCAAAGGCAATGGACATTACAAAATATTTTGAGGTTAAACATTATATTTTTGAAACTTCGTATAATTGTAGACTTTTCTTTATTTGAAAACTAGAGATTTTTGCTTCCTTAAATTTAGCAGGCTTATAGAGTATCTTTAACATTAGAATTTCAAAATCTTCCATATACATCATCCAACCTCACTATATCATTATCAGATAAATGCCCTCCTATCTGAAATTCAACTATTTCAAGTGGAGAGCTTGTGCTTCTATTTTCAATCCTATGGGAAACTTCCCTTGGGATTTCTATCATATGGTCTTTTGCTATAGCATATTCTTTGTCTTCTAAACTAACATACCCAACTCCTGATAGCACTATATGGTATTCATCTCTATAGTGATGGAATTGCTTAGAAGTGCAGCTTAATGGATTTATAAAAAGATATTTTATAAGAAAATTTTCGCTCATTAAAATTATACTACAAAATCCCCATGGTTTAACTTCTTTCCTTATCACCTTTACTTTCTTAACTTTATGAATAAATGAAATTAGACTTTTGTTTGGTTGCTTACAAGCTCCACCCAATAAATTTTTATTACTTTTTGTCGTTGAAACTGGTTCTTTTTCTCTAATCACATGCTGAAATGACACCGGTTCTTTACTAAACTTCTCACTCAATTCTAAAACTGAACTCCAAGTTCCAACATCCAACCAATCGAAATTAGCTTCTATCATTGCAACGTTTTTTGCTTTCTCCATCACCAAGTAATCAATGGATATGCCTTCAATTCCTGCAAAATCTCGTTGTTTTAAATACAGAAATCTCTCTTGCGGTGTGAAATGTTTAAAACATAAATTGTAAAGATTCAGGGCAGATTTTTTGATCTCATCTATGTAGCGTTTTGCTTTAAACACAAATATTCCAGAGTTCCAATAATGATCGTTACTTAACTTACGCTCGGGTTTTTCTGTAAAATCTTTCACTATATGATATTTTTCTTTCTGATCATAAACTGCATTTATATAACCGTATTCAGAATTGAATTCATGAGGCTTAACCCCAAAAGTGACTATAGAGTTAGTTTCAGAGGCTAACTTAGACGCTTTTTGAGTAGAAGCATAAAAACTATTCAAATCACCTATGAAATGATCTGAAGGCAAAATTAACATTATCTCGTTTTTATTGCAGAGAAGCGCAGCAATTAATATCGCTGCTGCTGTTCCAATTTTCACTGGTTCGAAAATCACTTTATATTCTTGCAGTGCATGCAATTCCTCCATCACTAATGACTCGTACTGTATATTTGTAGCAATTATGGGCGGCATATAATCGCTTTTTAGCCTCAACAAAGTGTTGTGAAACATAGTGTTCTGACTAAATATTTTCTGAAATTGCTTTGGCCTGAATAAAGGCCAAAGTCTGCTACCACTACCACCACACAATATTACAGGGCGCATTTAGTTAAGATATTAATTAAATAATTAATATCTTATACTAAGGATAAGATGCATGCAAGTTTTTGTTGGAGAATAGTTAATAAAGAAAGTAGGTATTAATTTAACGTAATGGTGATGGAGATTGTACAGCACTTTCCTTTTGCTGTGAGTTCCGCTGCTCGTTTAATTTACGAGTATAATTAGTTTTTATTTGCTCTTGGGTTTTGTGCTGCTCAGCTATGCTTTGCGACTTTAGCTGCTCTTCACTAACTCCTTTATTGCTCTCTTCCTCTTTCAATTTTTTCTCAACACCTGGCCTTCTAGCGTTAAGCTCATCCCATGTGCCCACTATACTAAGTGGCTTATGATCCTTTTGCTCTGGCTTTAGCCTTTCTTCACCTTTAATAACATTAAAGTCACTTTTTGCTTCTTCCCAACATTCTTTCAATTGGTGTTTCCACATAGTGAAGTAAGCATCACCATACTTTTTCTTATCCGCTACAAATAATAAAACTGGAGCCTTAAGTATGGTAGCTCCCATATCCACTAAATTTTTTACTGCCATTGCAGGAGTAAATAAAAGATAACCAAAAGACTTTGCAATTGGGTTTTGTTTACCTATTAAATACTCCCCTAATTTCATAGGAAGAGAAGTCAACAATTTAGTACAAACTTTAGCTAAACTTGTAGCAAAAACGATAGGAACAGATATAAGACTTTTATCTAGCTCTAGATTACCATTCTGATCTCTAATTTCAGAAAAACTAGTGTTTAATTTCTTATAATCACTAGTGTATAGTAATTTTCCATTTCTTCCTTTTTCATCTCTATCTTTTTCGTCAACTTTTCTTGTGTCATTATTGATGGAACAACCTTTTTTAGCAAGAAAAGAAGAATTAGTTAATCTAAGTAACTTAGTATCAACCTCAAAGACCGGCACGTGTTTTTCAAGATCTATTTTTGAAAACTTAAATGGCTTATAAAATTTACTATAATCATTAACCTCACGCCTACCTTTACTAACTAAAAAGTCAATAGTAAAGTAAGATTTTTTATCAATTTCCTTAACCAAGGCTAGATCAAATTTGTATTCATTATATATAAGCTGGTACTCTGGATTTCCGTCTTTATCTTTTACAAGCTTGTCATTTTTTTTTACAACTCTCCCAGAATCTACAATCTGATCATAATTTTTTGGATATTGACACTTTCGTCCATCCTCATATGTCATTACCTTTCTAAGGTCTTTGACATAAACTTGAGATTCAGGTGAGGTAAATAGATCCTTCACTTTTAGCGTAAGGTCCGTTCCCCACTTTTTCAACGTCTCTAACATATTACTAAACCAAAATCGCTATAATGCTATAGCTCAATAATAAAACTAGTACACTAATAATATATTAACACAGAACCGGTGATTTTACAAGAAAATATGCCTGTAGAAGATAAAGATTGTAAAAGCGAGGGTTATATAAGTAATGCTTGATAAATACTTTATGCATGTAATTGTAAAAATCCTCAAAGGTACGCTATGTATATAATCTTCACACACTACCTGCATTCCAAGAACTGCGTGCCAAAAAATGCAAAACAACAATACAACAAAAAATAAAAGCTCTAGAGGGTGATTAATAAATTTTTCACTAAAAGACAAAGAGCTATCAATATAAAATGCGCAAGAAAATGAATAGATAAACCAAGGAAACAGGAGCAGTAAAATTACCGCAGAAACACGCTGGACCCACCAATGATGTACTGAATTTCCAGATTGATTCATATAAACATAAATAAAAAAGCCATAGTAGAAAGAAGTAGCGTTACTGTCAGCAGTATAGCACTCCTTGAAACGCCAGTAATTTCTAAATTAAGCCCAACATCCCACAATAAATGACGAATACCATTAAGAAAATGATATACAAAACTTATAAAACATAAGACATAAGCTAATTTAGCAACAGGAGTGAATAATAATGCATTTAAGTACCTTACTATAAGTAACTCAGGAAAATAAACATGTAATATGAAATACCAAGAAAGTATCATTAATAAAAGGAATAGCAAGATACCAGTCAATCTGTGCATAATAGAGAAAAAACTAGTAACTTGTACTTTATATATTTGTAAATGTGGAGAAAGAGGTCTATCACTCATAAAATTCCGTTATCGGGAAATTAAAATAAAGTAGAAGTAAAGACAGCAGTATAGCACATAACAACACCATCATTAAAAATGGTAAGTTATGTGCAAAGCCTAAGGAGGTAATCCAGCTGCAGATTCCCCTACTGCTACCTTGTTACGACTTCACCCCAGTCACCGATCCCACTTTAAATAACTCCCTCCTTGCGGTTAGGTCGTTAGCTTCGAGTGAAACCAATTCCCATGGCGTGACGGGCAGTGTGTACAAGACCCGAGAACGTATTCACCGTGGCGTGCTGATCCACGATTACTAGCGATTCCAACTTCATGCACTCGAGTTGCAGAGTACAATCCGAACTGAGATGGCTTTTAAGGGATTAGCTTAGCCTCGCGACTTTGCAGCCCATTGTAGCCACCATTGTAGCACGTGTGTAGCCCACTCCATAAGGGCCATGATGACTTGACATCATCCCCACCTTCCTCCAGTTTATCACTGGCAGTTTCCTTAAAGTCCCCAGCATTACCTGATGGTAACTAAGGATGAGGGTTGCGCTCGTTGCGGGACTTAACCCAACATCTCACGACACGAGCTGACGACAGCCATGCAACACCTGTGTGAAACCCGGCCGAACCGACCCTATCCCTTCGAATAGGTATAATTTCCATGTCAAGGAGTGGTAAGGTTTTTCGCGTTGCATCGAATTAAACCACATGCTCCACCGCTTGTGCGGGTCCCCGTCAATTCCTTTGAGTTTTAATCTTGCGACCGTAGTCCCCAGGCGGAATGTTTAACGCGTTAGCTGTAATACAGAAAGTAAACTCCCCATATTTAACATTCATCGTTTACAGCGTGGACTACCAGGGTATCTAATCCTGTTTGCTCCCCACGCCTTCGCGCCTCAGCGTCAGATTTGAACCAGATAGACGCCTTCGCCACTGGTGTTCCTCCTAATATTTACGAATTTCACCTCTACACTAGGAATTCCTCTATCCTCTTTCAATCTCTAGATTAGCAGTTTTAAAAGCAATTCCAAGGTTGAGCCTTGGGATTTCACTTTTAACTTACTAATCCGCCTACGCGCCCTTTACGCCCAATAATTCCGAATAACGCTAGCCCTCTCCGTATTACCGCGGCTGCTGGCACGGAGTTAGCCAGGACTTCTTCTGTGAGTACCGTCATTATCTTCCTCACTAAAAGAGCTTTACAACCCGAAGGCCTTCTTCACTCATGCGGCATGGCTGGATCAGGCTTTCGCCCATTGTCCAATATTCCCCACTGCTGCCTCCCGTAGGAGTCTGGACCGTATCTCAGTTCCAGTGTGGCTGATCATCCTCTCAGATCAGCTATAGATCATTGCCTTGGTAGGCTATTACCCCACCAACTAGCTAATCTAATATAGGCTCATCTAATAGCAATAAATTTTTCCCCCGTAGGGCGTATACGGTATTAGTTGCCGTTTCCAACAATTATTCCGTACTACTAGGTAGATTCCTATACATTACTCACCCGTCTGCCACTAAGTTATACCATAGCAAGCTACAATATAACTCCGTTCGACTTGCATGTGTTAGGCCTGCCGCCAGCGTTCATTCTGAGCCAGGATCAAACTCTCAAATTTAGACTTCAACCTATAAAAGGTTGAGGGTACATCGGATAAATCCGACAAAAAATAATTTAGCTTAATACTGCTGTCTTTATTTCTACTTTAGAAATATTTTAATCTCCAACTATTCAAACAACTTTAAGAACATTATTATGTGATATAATCACTATGTCAATATGTTTTTGCAAATCAAAAGCATTAATGTATAAATATATAACTATTTGGAATATTACCATGAAAAAATACATCTTTCTGCTTGCACTCGCACCAATGTTAGTTGGCATCACATTATACTTATTGCACAACATTGATAACACAAAACAATCTATAACTGCAGGTGACAAATTTTACGAAGTATTATTCTTAAAAAAAGATAATAAGCCGCTGCTAGAAGAAATAGATTCAAATTGGGGGTATTTAGCAAATTTTGAACACGCATTCAATCATATCTCAGATTCAATGCCAACAGACACAGCATCTATTATTTATAATGATTTGGCAGATGATAAAGATGCTCCTGATATTTTGCGTGAGTTAGCACAATACTTAGAAGTAATGAGCTTACTTCACTCCAACGGTGAAAAAATAAATAAAGATAAAATTGATAATTTAGAATCAAGTGCAGTGTATCCTTATTCAAGCCAAGAGGCTATCGCTGTAGTAAAGATACATAATAACGACATTAAAGGTGCAACTGAAATATTGCGTTCCCTATTAAATGACAGAAAGTGCCCTATCCTAATCAAAGCTAATGCACAAGAACTACTCAGGATATATGGAAGTTAACTCATTAGACTTCCTGCATAACCATATAACATTGGGAATAAGAAACGAAAAACTTCCTTGACAAACTCCGCCAGTCCTCTTATCATGAAACTGAAGCTATTTTATTTAACTTCGCAATCTCTGCAGCAGATTAAAATGACAAGAAAACTTGTATTTGGCGTACTATTGTTTAATTTTTTGCACTATGTGCACCTTATGTCTTCACAACATTTCTAGGTTTTTACCTACATAAGCTGAAACGCGCTTATAAAGCGTTCAAGACATCACCCAACGTCAAATTTTAAAATAGAGAGTGTAATAACTAGCTACCACGGGTTTTCTTTGCCTTTTTTTTCTGCCTAGTAAATTTCTTAAACATTTGTAGCTAAGGTTAGTTGCATTTAAAAGCAGCTAAATTGCAGTATTTAAGACTTAAAAAACGCCAATACTGAAAATAGACAATGACCAGGGCTTCTTTTGCCTTTTTTTTTATTTGGTAAATTTCTTAATGTTTGTGGCTAAACGACAATCGTCATCCCGCTACATGTTAGCGGGATCTTTTGTTAGCGGATGAGATACCGCGAATGAATCGCG
>DWUL01000014.1:0-20591 GCA_018249735.1 Luehdorfia japonica | reverse complement strand
TAAGCATAGTACGCCAAATACAAGTTTTCTTGTCGTTTTAATCTGCACAGATTGCGAAGTTAAATGAAATAGCTTCACTGTCATGATAAGGGCGCTGGCGAGGTCTGTCAAGTAGTTTTTAGCTCTGTTTCTATTAGCTACTTGCCATATATTCCAAGGTGTTCTGCTTGTAGATATTATACCAACAATCCACTATTTTTTTTATGTCTTGTGGTTTAGTTTCTGGACCTATACTGATTCTAATTGAACACTCTGCTTGCTCTTTTGTTGCCCCCATTGCAAGCAAAACATGGGAAGGCTCAACTTTTCCAGAAGAACATGCAGAACCATTACTAACTGCAATATGATTCAAGTCAAAATGCATGAGCTGCACATCACTCTTTACTCCTGGCATATAAATAAAACTTGTGTTTGGCAGCCTCTTAGAGTTTTTACCGAAGATTCTTATGTCACTGGCAAGATTTAATAATTCACACTCTAATTGATCACGTAGCTCCTTTACTTCATCCATTTTTGATAGAAGATCTGGAATATTTTGCAGTGCAGCAGAAAGGCCTGCAATCGCAACAATATTTTCCGTACCACCACGAAATCCCTTCTCTTGTCCACCACCTATTATAATAGGTTCTATCACAAGTTCTTTATTGAATATTAAAACTCCACTGCCTGCTACACCGCCAAATTTATGGGCGGATAAAGTGAGTAAATCCACTCCTAAATCTTCCATATTAACTTTAATTTTTCCAACACTTTGAGCAGTGTCAGTGTGGCAAATTGCTCCAAATTTGTGTGCTATTTCAGCTATTTCCTTAACAGGCTGAATAACTCCGGTTTCGTTATTTGCCATCATAACTGAAACTATTGCTTTGTTTCCTTTAAGTTCACTTAGAATTTTTTCTAGCTCTAAAAAGTCAACAATGCCCTCCAGATTAACGGGTATTATATATGGATTACATGCAGAATTAAGAATTGAAGGATGCTCTATAGCTGAAATTACATGCAGATAGCCTGCTATTCCTCTCATAACAAGGTTATTCGCTTCAGTCGCACCAGACGTAAAAACTATTTCTTTATCACTTGGAACACCAATAGCATCACGTATGTTGTCTCTTGCATCCTGAAGAATCTTCCTCGCTTCTTGTCCTCTTTTATGTAGTGATGATGGATTGAGCGTTTGTTTTAACAAGACCTCAAATATACTTTTTTTTACATTCTCACTAATTGGAGCAGTTGCATTGTAATCAGCATATACGTAACCACTATTTTCTAAAGAGAATGGACTCATCTGTCACTTAAATAAGTTTACCATCAACTATAGCCATAACTATGTACGTTAGCTTTAACACGATAAAAAATTTATTGCAAAAACAGCGAAATTAATACATAATTAATAATTCATGTCATCAATACCTGTCAAGCAGGTTCTTATTAGGGGTTACCATGGTTGAAGTTTTTTTGAATAATGCAACAAGAAAGATAGAAGGTGAATACCACCAAAGCAAAGATGCCAACGCGCCGGTTGTGCTGGTTTTACATCATCACCCTCAATATGGTGGTAATATGGGTAGTAAAATTGTACATGGTATATATATGTCTTTTATCGATAACAATTTTTCTGCATTGAAAATTAACTTTCGTGGTGTGGGAAAATCTACCGGAACTTTTGATAAGGGTATAGGAGAATTAACTGACGCTGCGGTAGCTATTGATTGGCTTCAGGAACATAATCCTAGCAACGTTCCAATTTGGATCGCTGGTTTTTCTTTTGGAGCATGGGTGGCTATGCAGCTAACAATGCGCCGCCCTGAGATAGTGGGTTTTATTGCTCTTTCTCTTCCGGTAACTAAGTACGATTTTTCTTTTCTTTCTCCCTGTCCAGTTTCTGGGCTTATAATACAAAGCAGTAATGATACAATCTCAGAAGAAAGCGATGTAACAGAATTAGCAAAAAGGTTGATAAATTCAGTAAAAAGTGATCACATGAAATACCATATAATAGACGATACTAATCACTTTCTAAGGGATAAAGAAGAGGAAGTGACTCAAATCGTAGATGGTTATATAAAACTGCGCTTAAACAGTGCAGCTATTTCTTCTCAAAAGGTCAAAGAAAAGGTAAGGGTAAAAGAATATGCTTAACCTTTACAAACAAGAGAAATGAGTGTAGTAATATAAATAAAAAGGTTTTGTTATGTTTAAAAAGCTATTATTTTTTGTTTTAGCTGTGTTTATGTTATCGGGGTGTTCCCTAAGTAAACAGCGTAAGTTAAAAAGTCCGTGTATAAAAAGCAATGAAAGCGTTTCATGCGAGTTGTACTCTGTTAATGATCATTGGTTAGATAAGTATAGGGCATAGAAATTATGCTGTTTTTCCTATTCACAACTTCACTAATGATCGATCTCTCAATTGGAAAATGCAGTCTGCCTTTTCTGCAAGGAGATGATTGTGCGTTACTATAAGCATAGAGCTGTTATTTTCCTTTACGTAGGAATGTAGCAGTAAAAACACGTTAAAAGAATTTGTTGGATCTAAATTTCCTGTTGGCTCATCTGCAAGTAAAAGCTTTGGAGAATTTACAATGCTTCTTGCAATTGCAATTCTCTGCCTTTCCCCACCCGAAACTTCAGATACCATGCTACTTGCTTTGTTTTCCAGACCAAATTTTTCCAATGTTGCTTGCGAATTTTTTTTTGCTTCAGCTTTGCTTTTTCCTGCAATGAGTTGAGGAAGCATAATATTTTCCAACACCGATAACTCTTGTAACAAATAGTGAAATTGATAAACAAAACTAAGAAAATTTCTTCTTACATGAGTTTTATGCTTATTACTGGCTTGTGTGCAATTTATTCCATCTATCGTAACTATACCTGAAGTTGGCTTGTCCAACAAGCCTGCGATTTGCAATATAGTTGTTTTCCCTGCACCTGAATTGCCAATCAGCGCTACTACTTGCCCTCTTGTAACACTTAAGTTGATATCCTTTACAACAGCAGAATTGTCCTTGAAGCTTTTATCTACAGAAGTTAGTTCTAGTGCTACATTACCACCCATGTTTAAAAGACCTATAACCATACAAATGTTGTACTTGCATAGCAAATGATAGTGCATGACCAGTAAAAAAGAAATAGAAGAATAAACCTCAGTGTCAAGTATACAACTATATGAACGTTGTAACTTGAGAGCACCCTCCACCAGAGAAGGGTGTCATCCCGGTGCACTGACTTGTTACGCACTATCATTTACTATGTAACATCGTGTCACATTACAACATCCGTACAGTTATATGTCAAGCACTGGAATGACATCAAATTTTTGACTAAACTGAGAAGCTGTTACCACAACCACATTGAGACTTAGCAAAGGCATTCTTTATTTGAAAACTAGAACCACTGAGATCCTCAGCATAATCTATAACTGAGTTATTTAAAAATTTTGCTGAACAATTATCAACCATTAATACAGGAGTGCCATTTTCATCATTAATTACTATATCTTTACCTTTTTTGCTAAAACTGGAGTGGCTTCTATAGTCCTCGCTTTCTTCATAGTCATCATCTTCGTCTTCGTCATCAAACTCATCATCGTAATCATCATCTTCATCATCCAAAGATAGATTTTTATTCATTTGATCCATAAGAAAATTGTATTTGAAGCCAGAACATCCACCACCTGAAACTGCAACCCGTAAAATGGAACTCTTATCCCCTTCCTGCTCTGCAAGAGAGTGGATTTTTTTTAGTGCATTATCAGTTAAGTTGATGTTGTAATTTGTTGACATAGTAACCACCGTTTATTATTGATAACTTATTATAGTAGAAATTTTACATGTCAAACAATAATTTTCTATTAAATTATGCATGCTTTCCAAGCAAAACAAAAGGGAGATACTTTAAAGAGCCAGAAGATGAGAATCGCAGCTGCTTTCAGCGTGATAGGGATCGCATTATTCACTCTAATGCGTTTAGGAAATTGGGGTACAAAACACAAGTTTTTATCAATTACGAGCACGATTACTATCGCACTCGGCTGACTCATAGCCTTGAAGTTGCACAAATTGCAAGATCCATTGCACGCAGGCTCAGCTTAGATGAGGATATCACTGAATGCATAGCGCTTGCACATGATCTTGGTCATCCCCCATTTGGTCACACAGGTGAGGATGCTTTAGTTCAAGTTAATAATGAGAAATATGAGTTTGATCATAATGTTCAAGCTATAAGAATTTTAACTTATCTTGAACAAAAACATGCTGATTTTGATGGTATGAATCTAAGTTGGGAGGTGATTGAAGGAGTTGCAAAGCATAACGGTCCCTTACTTGGTCAGAATGCAGTATCTCACACAAATAATCAGCTATTGCTAGAATACAACAAAAAATATGATCTAAAACTTGAAGAATTTTCAAGCATTGAAGCGCAAGTTGCTTCAATTGCCGATGATATTGCTTACAGTGTGCACGATCTTGATGACGCACTCAGGGCAAATTTAGTAACCATCGAAGATTTGCTGAATGTCCCTTTAATTGGAAAAACGTTTAAAGACGTAAGAAGCGGATATTCAGAATTGCCTCAGAGCAAACTCATACATGAATCACTGAGTGGAACTATAGGAACTATGATAAGTGATGTTGTTTCTCAGACTGAAAGAAATATTGAAGATCACAAAATAAAAAGCGTAGAAGACGTAAGAAGTCTAAATAAAATGCTAGTCACATTTTCACCAGAAGTTGCGAATGCTACAAAAGAAATGAAAAGATTCAACATGGAGAAAATATACAGAAGCTATAAACTGAGTAGAACGATGAACAAAGCAAAACGCATAATACAGGAACTCTTTCAATGTTTTTATGAAAACCCAAGATTACTTCCTACAGAGTGGAGCAAACTTGCTTGTGAATCTCAGCGTTCAGTAATAATATGTGACTATATCTCAGGTATGACAGATAGATTTGCTATACACGAGCACAGAAGAATTTTTGATACCTCATACGAAATGACTTCTTTCTAATGACTGATGATCATTTCATGTCAATTGCATTAAGGCTTGCAGAAAAAAATCTTGGAAATGTTGCACCAAATCCTGCTGTCGGGTGTGTTATTGTAAAAGATGGTACAATTATTAGTGAGGGATATACAGGGATTGGTGGGCGTCCGCATGCGGAGGTAGTCGCTTTGCAAAACACTAAAGATTCAACTCATGGTGCAACTATATATATCACTCTTGAGCCATGTTGCCACTTTGGAGTTACAGAACCTTGTACCACAGGAATTATAAGAGCTGGAATAAAAAGGGTAGTAATTGCAACTATTGACCCAGATAGTAGAGTTTTAGGTGGAGGCATTAAAGCTCTAAAAGAAGCAGGAATTGAAGTGAAACAAGGAATTATGCAAAAAGATGCAGAAGAACTGAATGTCGGTTTTTTCACCACTAAAAAACTACACAGGCCATTTATAGCCTGCAAAATCGCAACAACTCTCGATGGAAAAATCGCAACATTTACAGGCAATAGCAAATGGATAACAAGTGAAGATACGAGAAACTGGGTACATGAGCTTAGAGCAAAATATGATGCAATTATGATTGGCAGCAATACCCTCATTAATGACGATCCACTCTTAACTTGCAGATTACCAGGCCTTGAAAATAGATCGCCAATAAGGCTAATTATAGATAGCCAAGCAAAATTGAAGGAAGAGCACAATATTGCAAAGACTGCAGATAAAGTAATAACTTGGGTAATCACAAATAAGGAAGTAGAGAGAAAAATAAAAAACATTAATTATTTGATAGTCAATTCAAATCACAAACCTCCTGTTATTCCAGATGTCACCCCAACACACTCTCCTGTCATTCCAACGCCTTCTCCCAAGCAATTGCATAATGAAAACTGGTCACGCGCTGGAATGACATCAGAACCTGATGTTATCGGCAAAGTCTTCCTAAAAGACATGGTATCAAAACTTGTTTCAGAAATTGGTATAACAAGGCTATTAGTTGAAGGTGGAGGAGTGTTAATTACAGAATTATTAAAACATAACTTAATCGACAGGTTGATAATCTGCCGTAGTGGTAAAATTTTAGGCAACGATGCCATTTCTTTTGTAGGAAATTTAGGAATTCAATCTATTAACAAGTGCTATCAGTTCAAAAAAGCAGAAATAATAGAGTTTAGTGAGGATGTAGTTGAGATGTGGAATAGATTATAATAGCCTTATATGCTTGAATGGAAGGAAAAAGGTAGATCAATTCTACCTCTTTACCATTTAGCTTAGACTGCTTTTTCTTGGAATTTACCTTCAAATATTCTCATAACTTCAGGTTCTTGTATCAAAGTTTTAAGCGCTTCTTTATCAATTGTACCCTGAAGTACTTGTTCACCCTTCTCACCTTGAAGTCCTTGTTCACCCTTCTCACCTTGAAGTCCTTGTTCACCCTTCTCACCTTGAAGTCCTTGCTCACCCTTCTCACCTTGAAGTCCTTGCTCACCCTTCTTACCTTGAAGTCCTTGTTCGCCCTCATCACCCTGAGGTCCTTGTTCACCCTTCTCACCTTTAGTAGCATTCATTTGCTGATATGAAGAATAAGCTTGTGCAGCAAAATATACAGCGGCAATAAATAGAACTGCAATTCCAGCAGGGCTAGCAATAAGTGCTAAAGATGCAGGTCCAGCAATTACTTTAGTAGCAATTAATATTGTTGTTATTGCTGCTGCTAAAGATGCAAGTGCAACTGCACCTTCAATAACCACTTTTGTTATATCTGCAGTGTTTTCCCACTTCAATATAGTTTGATCTTTACCTGTAGTCATAATAGTCCCCTTAAAATAAGGCTAATAAAAAGATTAAGTATGTGTTAATAATGCATGTTAGTCAAGTCATTTTTTACATAAAGTATATATTTCAAGCTAAACTGTTACCCATTGTATATAATTAACATATGAAACATGGTTGGCTGAATCTCGATAAACCAATAGGAATTAGTTCTGCACAAGCTGTAACTCAAATTAAAAGGATTTTTGGGATAAAAAAGGCTGGTCATCTGGGAACACTTGATCCTTTAGCTTCAGGTGTGCTGCCAATTGCTCTTGGCGAAGCAACAAAAACTATACCATATTTATCTTGTGACTTAAAGGCATACGATTTTACAATAAAATGGGGTGAACAAAGAACAACGGATGATTTGGGTGGTGATATTATTAGAACTAGCACTATAGAACCTCAGTATAATCAAATAAATTGTGCAATTAAAAATTTTATTGGTGAGATTAAGCAGACTCCTCCTCAATTTTCAGCAATAAAAATCAAAGGAGCAAGGGCGTATAAATTGGCAAGAAGTGGGCAAAAGGTAAATATAGAACCCCGCACAGTGCGAATCCATGAACTAAAATTGATATCTGTGGACACCATAAATAATAGTGCAAATTTTTCTATGATGTGCGGTAGTGGTGTATATGTAAGATCAATTGCTCGTGATCTTGGAATTGCATTAAATTGTTTTGGACACATTACAAAACTAAGAAGAACTATGGTAGGTGACTTTAGAGAAAATAAATCAGTGACAATTGAGCAACTTATTGAAAAAACTCGCTTTTTCCAGTGTCAGCTACTCAGATGACAGAAGGTACAGGGAGTAATGCAAAAAGTTTCGTCATCCCCATTGAATCGGCTTTAAAATCGATGTTCAAAGTTGAAATTTCCCCAGAAGATGCGGGGAAAATCAGAAAAGGTCAGGAAATTGTATTAAATAACTTGCGTAATTTAAAGAATTATGATATTTGTTGTACGATAGTGGGTAGTGTACCTATTGCAATCTGCAGTTTTATTTATGGTTGTGTGAAACCTATTCGTGTTTTTAATATTTAAAATGAGGTTTAGATGTCGATAACATCCGAAAAGAAAAAGAGTTTGATAAATATATATGCAATTAAAGAAGATGATACAGGCTCATCTTTTGTACAATGTGCAATTTTGACCGAGAGGATCAGTAATTTAACTGAGCATTTTAAAGTGCACAAGCATGACCATCACTCTAAGCGTGGTTTACTTATATTGATAGGTAGAAGACGCAAGCACTTAAATTATATAAAGCGTAAATTTGGTAATGAGGCCTATCAGGAATTAATAGAGAAGTTAGGCATTAGAAAATAATCGAGGAATTTAATATGTTTAAAATTATAAAAAAATCTATAGAGTGGGGTGGTCGTGCCTTATCTTTAGAAACAGGAAAAATAGCACGCCAAGCTCATGGTTCAGTAGTTGTAAATTACGGTGATACTTCTGTTTTAGTAACCGTTGTAAGTAAGAAGAAGGAAGAAAATGTTGATTTCCTACCTTTAAATGTGCAGTTTATCGCAAAAAGCTATGCCATGGGTAAGATCCCTGGCGGCTTTTTTAAAAGAGAAGGCAAGCCATCTGATAGAGAAACTTTAATCTCAAGAGTAATAGATAGAAGTATAAGACCACTATTCCCAGAAGGATTTAATGATGAAGTTAGTGTGGTGTGCAATCTATTAACTTATGATACAGTCAATCCTCCTGAAGTGCCAGCATTGATTGGTGCTGTTGCAGCTCTTGCAATTTCTGGTGTTCCTTTTCACTTTACTATAGCTGGAGTGATGGTTGGTTGTGATGAAAATAATAACTATATACTCAACCCTTCTGTTCAAGAGATGAAAGCAAGCAGCTTGGATCTGTTTTTGTCCGGTGATGAAAATTCAATTTTAATGGTTGAATCAGAAGTGAAAGAGCTCTCTGAAGAAAATGTTTTTAATGCAATAAAATTTGGCCATGAACACCTTAAACCTGTCATTAAGCTCATAAAAGAGTTTGCTGATACAATTGGCAATAAACCTAAGAGCTTTGCTCCTATTGATACATCAGATATAACACAAGAGCTCGAAAAATACGGTAAAGATTTTGAAAAAGCATATTCGCAAACAGTAAAACAAGAGCGAGTTCAAGCTTTAGAAGCGATCAGAGAGAATATATTGAATACTCTTAAAGAAACTGGAAAAGACGAAAAGTTAATTACGTATGCAGTAAAAAACTTTGAAAGATCTTTAGTACGTGAAATAATTAGGAAGAAAAGTATAAGGATAGACGGTCGTAAGCATGATGAAATACGTCAGATAGAAATTGAAGTTGATATTCTGTCCAAAACTCACGGTTCTGCACTATTTACAAGAGGCAATACTCAGGCACTGGTTGTTACTGCTCTTGGCACTACTCAAGACGAGCAAATTGTGGATGATATTGAAGGGGATAGACGTGAGCATTTCATGTTGCATTATAACTTTCCCTCATTTGCTGTTGGAGAAACTTCTGCTGCACGTGCACCAGGAAGAAGAGAAATCGGTCATGGCAAACTTGCTTGGAAAGCAATTCATCCTGTTTTACCCGATAAATCTGAATTTCCTTATACAATAAGAGTAGTGTCCGAAATTTTGGAGTCTGATGGTTCTTCTTCTATGGCAACAGTTTGTGGGACTTCTCTTGCTTTAATGGATACGGGTGTGCCAATAAAGGCCCCTGTTGCTGGAGTTGCTATGGGCCTTATTAAAGATAAAGACGAGTATGTAATACTTTCCGATATATTGGGTGATGAAGATTATCTTGGTGATATGGACTTTAAAGTAGCAGGAACTAGTGAAGGAATTACGGCACTGCAAATGGACATGAAAATTTCTGGTATAAGCTTTGAAATTGTTGAAAAATCTTTAGAACAGGCAAAAGCTGGAAGATTACATATTTTAGAAAAAATGAATGCAGTGATTTCAGAACACAGTGATGATGTCAAAGACCATGCACCAAGAATGTTATCATTTTACATAGATAAAGATAAAATTTCTGCAGCTATTGGTGCTAAAGGAAAAAATATACGCAGTGTGTGTGAAAGAAGTAATGCAAAAATTGAAATAGGAGACGATGGTAAAGTTTCTGTTTTTGCCACGAGTGGCACTGAAGCTGAAATTGCAAAGAGTATGATGATTGATTCAATAACAGAACTAGAACAAGGTTCTATAGTTGATGTCAAGGTTGTAAGAATAGAGAAGTCTATTGTAGAGCTTGAATTTCTTAATGGCAGAAAAGGAAAAATGCACATAAGTGAAATAGCTAATGAACACATAGATTCTATAGAGAGCATACTTAAACAAGATGATACTTTCAAAGCACTAGTAATTGACTTCGAAAAAGGTGGATGTCCAAAATTGTCAAGACGTCGAGTTGATCAAGAGACGGGAGAGTTTTTTGAAGGTGAGCTTTACAACGAGGAAAGGAAAGATGGTCCAAATGACAGGGATAATTATTACAATAATTCATTTAATAGAAAACCTGGAGGAAGTTACCATAAGAAGCCTTCTCGTCCTCGTTCTGGTTTCAGCAACAGAAATAGGCCGAAATTTGGTAATAATGATTCATCATCAGGCTTTTATTAAGAGTAAACTTCTTGCGTTACCTCTTGTCATCCAAGTAGCTTGACTACTTGGACCAGAGACTTTTTCAAATTGGTAGATAATAGAAATAATTTGTGTTAACTAGCTAAAGATCTTAGGTTTGCCAACATTTCGCTACGTGTTAGCGGCTGAGATACCGCGAATGAATTGCAGTATGACGTAGGGCTGCACTAGCTATATAGGATTACCACGATGGATTTTTAAGATCGTTCACGGCCTTCTTAATATCTTCAGCCTTGAATATCGCCGATCCCGCAACTAAAATATCAGCACCTGCTTTTATTATATCAGCTGCGTTAGAAAAGTTAATTCCACCATCTACTGAAATTTGTGTTTTAAGATTACGCTCCTGTATCATTTTTTTTATAGTAGATATCTTGTTCAACTGTGAATGAATAAATTCCTGCCCTCCAAAGCCAGGGTTGACTGTCATAATCAGCACAATATCTAGCTCATGTATTATGTATTCAAGCACACTTGGGGAAGTTGAAGGAACAATTGAGACTCCAGCTTGAATCGGTTTTTTTGCGTCGTTTACATTTTTGTATGACTTTATCTTTCTTATCAACCTCTCAAGGTGTATCTCTGCTTCTGCATGTACAGTGATAATATCAGCACCAGCATTTATAAAGCTTTCAATGTGGTTACCAGGAGATTTGACCATTAAATGCACATCAAAAGGAAGGTTGCTATATTTACGTATTGCAGAGACAACGCTAGGACCAATTGTAATATTTGGAACGAAATTCCCATCCATAACGTCTATGTGTATGTAATCTACACCTAAATCGCTAATTTTTCTTACTTCTTCTCCTAATTTTGCAAAGTCTGCTGAAAGTATAGAAGGTGCAATTTTAATACTCATGAGCTGTTTTTTACTAAAAAATAACTTATTTTTAAAACTCTGTCACCCTAATACTATTTGCATCATCTGAGTAGTTATAGGAACTGGATACCGATATCGGCGATGGTTTATGCCTATTTAACTAGATCTTAAATTAGATAAAAAAAGGTAGTCTTGATAAAACTTATTTACAACAAGTTTTTTTACATTTAGATTTTCTGTTTGTTCTTTTTTGTACCCTAATTTATAGCTTATTGAATCCTTATATAAACTGATCGTTTTGTATGCTTTGTTCATCTCTCTAGGAAAGATGCCATTAGCAATTACGACACATAACCCTGTAGCTGTTGCAAAAGCTAGAGTGGTAAATGCTAGATTTTGTAAAAAATTTCTTCCACTAACTTTTTTTTCCTGTATATTAGCAGAGTGCGATTTGTTTGACACTTCTTCTAGATGTTCATGCCATATATGATTGCAGTTCGTACACTTTACCTTTCTTCCAAATGCACCAATTTGCTCAGAAGATACTAAGTAAGTTTTAGTACAACTATTACATTGTATTTTCATAGCACTTACATATAAAGTAGTAACAAGCTCAAATAGTACAGAGCTATAAATTTAATATTAATATATATAACAAATGGAAGGTTTGCAACTAAAAAAAACACAAAGTGAGATAGAAAATATTTGGAAAAATAGAGAAAAATTTAATGACTGTAACCTAAAGGAAACAGCAAGAATAGCAATTAAAGAGGTAATTGAGCTCCTTGATAGTGGCAAAATTAGAGTAGCAGAAAAGCTATCGAGTGGAGAATGGATAGTACATAAGTGGATAAAGCAGGCAATATTATTACATTTTCTCACTGAAGAAAACAAAATAATAGACAATACCAATTGCTGGTTTGACAAGATCGGTAACAAATTTAGTGAATGGAATGAGGAGAAATTTCGCCAGTTAAAAATTAGAGCAGTTCCTGGGTGTTTTGTCCGCCGATCTGCTTATATAGGTACAAATGTTGTCCTAATGCCAAGTTTTATCAACGTTGGTACATATGTTGATTCAGGAACAATGATAGATACCTGGTCAACGATTGGTAGCTGTGCGCAAATAGGAAAAAACTGCCATATTTCCGGTGGAGTGGGAATAGGTGGAGTCCTTGAGCCTATTCAAGCTTCACCTGTCATTATAGAAGATAATTGCTTTATTGGAGCACGTAGCGAGGTAGCCGAGGGTGTGGTAGTGAGAGAAGGATCAGTCCTTGGCATGGGTGTGTTTATTGGAGCGTCAACAAAGATTATTGATAGAGAAACTAGCGAGGTATTTTATGGCGAAGTGCCACCTTATTCTGTAGTGATACCAGGGTCTATTCCATCTAAAAATAACATTTCAACCTATTGTACAGTTATAGTAAAAAAAGTGGATGAAAAGACGAGATCGAAAACCTCTATAAATGAAATATTGAGAGATTAACTGTGTGATTCATAGACATTGTCTACGAATCACACAATTTACACAAGACCATATGTCACTTTGACTCTAAGCGCTTTGTCAATCTTTATTAACGATATGCTTGATTTATTTGCAAATATATGTAATAATTAAATTTTCTTCTTAATGAATCAAGAGATAAATATGTTAGGAAACTCAAATGAGAAAAAAAACAAAATATGCGATTTACTACAGTCTGTCTCAGAGAAGTCAATCAGGGAAAGTTGTGATGAGTTTTACTTTTGCCATAATAAGCGTCATTGGTATGATCAGTCCCAAATCGAGGGATCTTTGTACCCTCTATTAGGAGAAAAGTCACCTAATAAGCCCATAATGCTTATTTCAGGTAGTCCAAACTTATCCGATGAACTTAAAGATATGAATGAAGGGATGAGAGATCATGATTGCTGTGATAAAAGCATAATCTACATTCATAACAGTGGATGCCATTTCAATGCAAGCTCGTGATATGCCTTCTTAATCTCTTCTGTGCTTGCACTCTCTGACAATCCTAATACTTTGAATGCCTCTTTACGTGTTTTTGGAATTATACTCACTCCCCCAATCAAATTAATTTAGTATAATGCTATATCAGTTTAACCCACAAAAATCAAAACGAATATTTTCAAAACAGTGCTAAACTTAGGCTGCTATGACAAGAACAGTTGATGTATTACTACCACTTCCAATTGATCAGTTATTTTCATATGCAGTTGAGGAAAATACTGAGATTTTACTTGGAGATTACGTAGTGGTGCCATTTGGCAAAAAACGCTTAATCGGAATAGTTTGGAAATATAGTGACAAGAGTGGTCGAGCATTAAAATTTATTGAGCAAAAAATCGATTTACCAAATATTAGACCAAAATTGATCACATTTGCAGAGTGGGTTGCACAATACAATTTAATACCTATTGGTATGCTTGCCAAAGTGATAATGGGAGGAGTGTTAAAAGTAAATCACATAGATAAATTGGTTTGTGTTGAACAAAAGCAGGAAACAAGTGAAATAAGTTGCCAATTAAGCCCTGAACAGCAGATAGCTAGTGATAAAATAATAAGCAATTTGAACGAGTATTCAGTGACTTTGCTTGACGGTGAGACAGGATCTGGAAAAACGGAAGTTTATCTCTCTGTGATTGCACAATTGATTAAGGGTGACAGTAATATACATGTCATTCCAGCATTTGATGCACAACTGTACGAACTTTGTAACATAAGAGTAATTTTCACCAAAACTTTAAATGAGTACACCAGGTGGTTGTATAATAAGAACTGGATTCCAGTGTCAGCTACTTGCATGACACCACCTACTGCGCAAATTACCTGCAAATTCCAGTGTTCGTACACTAGAGTGTCAGTTACTCTGATGACACCAGAATATATTGAAATGACATCAGGGGAAGGTAATGCGCAAGTGCTAATCCTCTTGCCTGAAATTGTTTTAACTTCACAATTGGTAAACCGTATTCATGGTCAGATATCAAAAAACTTAGTTGAATGGCACTCAGAGCTCACTCCAAAAACTCGCCGGAATAATTGGCTCAATATAGCAAGTGGAAATGCGCAGATAATTATTGGTGCACGGTCAGCGCTTTTTTTGCCTTATAAAAACCTAAAATTGATTATCGTTGATGAAGAGCACGACTCATCTTTTAAACAAGAACAGGGAATTATATATAATGCTCGAGATATGGCGATAATCTTAGCCAAATTTGAAAATATTCCAATTATTTTATCATCAGCAACTCCACTGCTTGAAACGATTCATCATGTTAAAAGCGGGAATTACAATCATGTAAAGCTAACCAAGCGATTCGGTGGTGCAGAATTGCCACTCATTAAAGTAGTAGATATGAGGAACAACAAGCAATGGATCTCCTCTGAGCTTTTTGAAAGCATCAAACAAACCATAGAGAAAAAACAGCAGGTTATGCTCTTTTTAAACCGCCGAGGGTATGCACAACTGGCAGTTTGTAAAAAGTGTGGATATAAAATTTCCTGCTTAAATTGTGCTGTTTGGCTTACATATCACAAGAAAAAAAATGCTCTTTTGTGCCATCATTGCTCTTATCAATTAAAACTCCCAGAAAAATGCTCCGATTGCCATAGTGAACAGTCATTTTCCCTTTATGGTGTAGGAATTGAAAGGTTACTTGAAGAAATGGTGAAATTAATACCAAACGCAAAAACTGCGATGATAAGCAGCGATCAGAAGTCGGTTAGTAATGTCATTGACTTGATATTGAAAGAAGAGGTGAATATTATAATCGGCACACAAATAATTGCTAAGGGGCACAATTTTCCTAAATTAACTTTGGTTGGAGTAATAAATGCAGATTTGAGCCTCGAAAATTCTGATTTGAGAGCAGCGGAAAAGACGTATCAATTGTTGCACCAAGTTGCAGGCAGGTCAGGAAGATTCAATGAAAAAGGAATGGTAATAGTGCAAACCAATAACCCTGAAAGTTCAATAATAAAAGCATTGCTGCATCAAAAAAGGGACTCATTTTATGAATTTGAACTTAAGTCAAGACGTGAAGCCAAAATGCCACCATTTAGCAGGTTAATAGCGCTTATAATCTGTGGTAAGAATCAGATTGCAACACAAAAAGCAGCGAATGAAATAGTAAAATCTCTTCTCCGTCATCCAAGTAGCTCAACTACTTGTATCCAGGAAAAAAATGTAGGTGCAGACAAAAAGGAATTTGAAATTCTTGGCCCATCACCAGCAGCGATAAATTTTTTAAATAATAAGTATCGGTATAGGGTATTATTAAAAATACATAATAAGCACAGTCTATCCATACAAAAAAAGCTGAAATGTTGGATTGAAAATTGTAACCTAAATTCGAGTATTGCGGTGATAATAGATGTTGATCCTGTGAGTTTTTTTTAACGAGTTCCGTTAAGCTTTCTTGCCAATTACCACAACATTCTCACTGGGAAAAAAATAATCAGGTACAACCATATTTTTTGGTGCTGGCCCCCCAATTACTCGGCCTGATGTATCATAATATGAACCGTGGCAAGGACAGAACCAACCATTACCATCTCTTGTAGCGTGGTCAACCGGTACACACCCAAGATGTGTACATATTCCGATCATGATTAACCATTCGTCTTTTCCTTCACGTACTCTCTGTTCATCTGACTCAGGGTCCCTCAAGTTCTTTACATTCACAGCTCTTGCAACCTCAATTTCTTGCTTTGTGCGTCTACGAATGAATACTGGTTTACCTTGCCACTTTACTTTTACTCCGTGTCCTTCCTGGATTCCAGACAAATTCACCTCCACTGTGGAAGTTGCTAAAACTTCAGCAGAAGGATTCATAGACTTAACCAGTGGCCAAAGTCCACTTGCAGCTCCTATACCTGCCATAGCGCATGTAGTTAATGTTATAAAATCTCTCCTACTCTTATTTTTAGTAAGATCTTTAACGGGAGGTGTTTTTTTATCCTCTTTGTTTGCCAGTGGTTTTTTATTTTTAGTTAAATTTTTGTCCATTGATCTTTACTTAGCTATAAGTATATATTTTAATTTAAATACTGCGTATTAATCAACAAAAACTTGCGCTTTTTGTTTAACCTGTACTACAGTTGAGAAGAGATAGAGTTTTCAACTTCAGAAATACTATCTTCAGTGGAATCAGGATCTTCAATTTTCGCTACTGACACCACCTTTTCTCTACTCTCTGTTTTAAACAGAGTGACTCCTTGAGTGCTACGTCCTGCAATTCTGATATCATTTACTGAAATACGAATTAACTTTCCTTTATCTGTAATAAGCATGATATTATCACCCTGCTCAACTGGAAAACTAGCAACAACATTGCCGTTTCTGCTGGTAGTAAGAATATTGGTGATACCAACACCACCCCTGTTAGTTATTCTATACTCATACGCAGAAGTTCTTTTACCAAAGCCATTTTCAGTAATAGTTAATATAAACTCCTCATTCACTGCAAGTTTTAAGAATAATTCGTTATCTATTCCTAAATCATTCAAAGTCTTTTCCAATTTAGAATCAATGGAGTTATTAATTGCAATTCCCAGTCTTTTTGCAAGTGGAACTTTTAAGTAAAGTTCTTTTGTTTCTGTTGCTACACCTATCCCATTTAATATGGTCATGGATATCACGCTGTCATTCTTTGCAAGTTTGATACCTCTTACGCCATCTGAATTGCGACTTTTAAATTGACGCACATCACTTACAACAAATCTGATACTTTTGCCGAATCTTGTTGAAAGAAAAACATGATCAATTTCATTGCATACTTTAACCGATATTAATTTGTCTCCTTCATCGAGCTTTATTGCTATTTTTCCATTGCTTGGAATATAGTGAAAGTCCGCTAAAGAGTTACGCCTTATGTTTCCATAGGCAGTAGCAAAAACTATGTTTTGATTTTCGTCATTTTCACTTGGCAATGGCATGATATTAGTTATAGTTTCACCATCGCTAAGCGGAAATATGTTAACAAGCGCTCTTCCACGTGCAGTTGGTTCTGCAAGAGGCAACTTATAAACCTTTAATCTATAGACTCGGCCAATATTAGAAAAGAATAAAAAGCTAGTATGGGTATTTCCAACAAATAATTCTGTGATTACATCCTCTTCTTTTAATCCCTGTCCTAGCTTTCCTTTTCCACCACGACGCTGAGTTCTGTAGTGAGAAAGCTTCACACGCTTGATATAACCATTCATAGTTACGGTTATCACCATATCCTCTTGTGGAATTAGATCTTCAGCTTCAATGTCCGTATCTGATTCCTCTATTGAAGTTTTTCGCGGCACAGCAAATCTGTTCTTTATTTCTTGTAGATTGTTTTTTATTTCTTTCATCAACTTCTCTCCTGAGCCAAGAAAAGCGATATATTCTTTTATCAGGTTGATCATTGAACTTAGCTCAGCTTCTAATTTGTCTTTTTCAAGGCCTGTTAAACGCTGCAATTTCATGTCAAGAATAGCTTTCGTTTGCAGCTCAGTTAATCTATACACTCCATCTTTCAAAAAGCTCGTGCTGTCTGAGATTAATCCAATAATTGTGTTTATCTCAGCTGAAGTTTTCCATTCTTTATTTAAAAGTTCTCTACTTGCTTCCGCAGGATCTTTTGCACCACGGATGATTTTTATCACTTCATCTATGCTGAGGACCGCAATGTAGAGCCCTATATATATATGAGCTTTTTCCCTCGTTTTTCTTAGACGAAATTCTGTTCTCCTGATTAATACTTCTTTTCTAAAATCAACAAAAGCAGCTATGATTTCTTTTAATGACATCAAAGCAGGCCTGTTGTTGTTGAGGACTAAAGTGTTAACACTAAAACTACTTCTTAGTGGAGTTAGTCCCAATATTTGATTAAGTATAAAACTTGCTTCAGCATTTCTTCTGAGGTCAATTACTACTCTAATACCAGACTTATCAGACTCATCCCTAATTTCTGTTATGCCATCAATTCTTTTTTCTTTTACAAGCTCACCTATCTTCTCAATTAATTTTACTTTATTTACCTGGTAAGGTATTTCATCAATCACTATTGCTTGCCTATCTTGTGGCAGGTCTTCCATGTGAGTCTTGCCTTGCACAACAATTGATCCACGACCCGTTGCAAATGCTGATCTTATTCCAGACCTTCCAAGAATCGTTCCCCCAGTTGGGAAATCCGGCCCTGGCATCACTTCAAGTAATTCATCCAAAGTAACTTCAGGATTATCTATATATAACATACAAGCATCTATTATTTCTCCAAGATTATGAGAAGGAATATTGGTTGCCATACCAACTGCAACACCACTTGCACCATTTACCAATAGATTCGGAAACTCTGCAGGCAGCACAACAGGCTCTGTTTCATTTCCATCATAGTTTGGCCTAAAATCAACTGTATCTTCGTCAATATCATTTAGTAAAAAGTGTGACACCTTCTGAAGCCTTGCTTCTGTGTATCGCATTGAAGCTGGTGGATCTCCATCTATCGAACCAAAATTACCTTGCCCATCAATAAGTGGTAAAAGAAGAGAGAAATCTTGGGCCATTCTAACCAAGGAATCGTAAATAGCTGCATCACCATGTGGGTGATATTTCCCCATTACATCCCCTACTATACGAGCCGCCTTTTTATATGGCTTACCAGCATCGTATCCAGCCCTTGACATTGCATATAATATGCGCCTATGAACAGGTTTAAATCCATCCCGCACGTCAGGTATAGCCCGGCTTATGATAACGCTCATTGCGTAGGAGAGATAAGAATCTTCCAGCTCTTTTACTATTGAGATTGGTACTATATTATCCTGCATTTTCTATATTTTGATTGAAGTAATTAATAATATTAACATTCAGTTAAGCAAATGGGCAATGACAGACTTGAACTGCCGACCTCCTCGGTGTAAACGAGATGCTCTACCAGCTGAGCTAATTGCCCCTTTAGATGTAATTCTATAGCTCAATATTATTATTGTAAACAAAAATAGCGATAAATTAGATTTAGGTAAGCTATAAGCTTCTATGAAATCTTTGGGTGCGTGCTGTAGAGTTTTATAAATTTTAGTCTTGCTGTCACTTTGTATAAAGGTATTTTTTCACTCACATCTTTCGAAGTTGTAGCCATGTTCAACAACTTTAAGTAGAATATTGTAGCATTTTTAAAATCTGAAAGTTTATCTAGAATAACAGCTAAATTATAGGTATAAAAAATATTGTTTTCATCAAGGGAAATAGCAGTTATCATATACTCTTTACCTTTTACATAATCCTCCTTTTTCATATAAATCAGACCTAAATTTGCTAATAAAGGAGCATAATTTTTATGTATATCATACAATTTCAACATTTCACTCAACGCCAGATCAGGATCATATTGTGAGATTATCGTCAGAAAATTTTTTAATATGTAAGGGTTACTAGGGTGTTCTTTTAACAGTCTTGTGTAAATCTCTACAGCTTTTTTGTATTCTTTATTAGCGTAATAGATATTTCCCAATCCAATTAAAGCATTTTTATGATAAGGAAACTTTGTGATGATCTGATTAAGGAGAGAAATAGCTGTCTCATTATCTCCTAACTCAAAAGAATCTTTTGCTTTTTTTAAAGTAGAGTATATGTCAAAACTCTTGCCAGAATTCTGCGCAATTTTGATATTAAATTTATCACTTTTTCTCTCAATAACATCAAGATCTTTATATTTTTTATCAGCTTTTATATGCTTGACAACACTATCAAAGGCCTTCTGTATCTCCAAATTTTCACTAGCATAGGTAACAGAAGACCTACATAAAATCACAATGCAAATTAACATGCAGACAAACATAGATCTTAGTGTTGTGGCATTGGCTGCAGCGTGTAACCAGTAAACCTTATTTTTTTGAGCTATGCGTAACACATTACAAATTCATAAATGCTAAATTACCTATCTCATACAATAATAAAGATATTATTAATTAGCGATGCTGCGTAGAATGCACTTATCTTTTGTCTTCCATATTTCGCTTTATTAGACTTCTTGCATAACCCAAACTTAAGTAGAAAAAAGGCAAATAGTTCTAAGTTTACCAACACCGTCATTCAAATCGCCCCTCCTTGCCATCTAAGTAGCCTTCTTCTCCTGTCATTCCAGCACCTTCTTCCTGTTATCTGAGTAGGGCCGCTAACACGTAGCGGGATGACGGTTGTCAGGGTGTCATCCGAGTAGCCCCTTTTTGTCATCCAAGTAGCCTTCTTCTCCTGTCATCCCAGTGCGTGACACTGGGATCTAGTCTTTATTATGCAGCCACTTATTTAAAGTTAAGTTTTCTGGATCCC
>DWUL01000013.1:0-20294 GCA_018249735.1 Luehdorfia japonica | reverse complement strand
GGAGCCGTATGACGGTAACCTGTCACGTACGGTTCTGAAGTCGAGTGGGGAGAGGCGACTTTCCTCACTTAGATACCACCCCAAGTGTCAGCTACTTGAACAACATCACTTTGCTTAAAAATTGCAACACGGTATGACGTTAGCTATTGTGCTACACCTTTTCCCTTTCCCCTGAAACTAAAATCTATATACTTAACTTTAGAAACTTCAAAATACGATGCGATCTAATATTAGAGAGTTATTTTGCTATATAAAGCCTAATCTATCTTATTTCATCATAGCTTTCATTGCAGTTTTATTTTCAGCCTTAACGATCCTCCTCTTTGGCAGAGGCTTAAACAATATAATTGATTCTGGCACAGAGCACGATTTTACTACCAAACTATTAGTTGCAATACTTATAGTTTTAGCCATTTCTCTCACTGCATTTACTCGGTTATATTTTATTGGCATTGGCAGCGAGAAAGTTATTGCAAGAATCAGATATGACTTATATAGCAGTATCACTAACTTGCAACCAAGTTTCTTTGAGAACACAGGCGTACAAGATGTTATCTCAGCGTTAGTTACTGATACATCTGTGCTGCAATCAATAATAAACAGCAGCTTACTAACCATATTACGAAATTTTGTGATTCTGATTGGTAGTGTTGCCATGTTATTATATACAAATATACAACTAACTGCGTATGCAGCCGCAATAATACCTATACTACTCATTATCATGACCTCACTTGGAAAAAAAGTGCGTAGCCATGCACGCTTTGCCCAGGATAAATTAAGTGAGCTTGCGTCATTTAGTGAGGAAAATTTTAGATCTATAGTGACTATCAAATCGTTTGTACTCGAAGAAAATGAAAAAACCCGTTTTAAGGAGTATTTAAACTCAGTATCAAAATCATACGTAAAATTAGTACTCTTGCGTGCTATTCTAGTAACTCTAGTTATCACGTGTGTGATAGGTTCACTAGTTGTTTTGCTCTTCTTCGGTATTAAAGAAGTCTTAAGCAATAATATAACTATTGGAGAACTCTCCTCATTTGTGTTTTATTCAGCGCTTGCGGCAGGAGCTATAAATAATTTGAGCGATAATACCAGTGATTTACAACGAGGTCTTGGAATAGTAGAACGTTTATTTGAATTTACAAATATGAAAAGCTCTATAGCAGATGCCGATGATCCTATAAAAATTTGTAGTGTTCAAAAAGGAATTTCGTTTAATGGAATAACATTTTTTTATGAATCTCAGTCTGATAAGCCAGCGTTAAATAACGTATCATTTTCTATAGAGGCAGGTCAAGCAGTGTCAATTGTTGGCCCATCTGGCAGTGGTAAAAGTACCATTTTAAAGCTTCTGCTCCGTTTTCATGATCCAAATAAAGGTAGCATTACTATCGATGGGCACAACATTAAGTCAATTGCACTAAATGACCTCAGATCGTTGTTTGGCTTAGTGCCACAAGATCACATGATATTCTCTTGCTCAATAATGGAAAATATACTATACGGCAAACCGGGCGCTGAACATGAGGAAGTGAAGCAAGCAGCTATCAGCGCTTATGCGATGGAATTTATTGATAAGCTGCCTGATAAATTTGATACATTTGTAGGAAAAAGAGGATTAAAACTTTCTGAAGGGCAAAAACAACGCATTATAATAGCAAGAGCGATACTAAAAAATCCTCAGATTTTAGTACTGGATGAAGCAACCTCTGCCCTTGATTATAAAAGTGAGAACCTCGTGCAAAAAGCATTGAGCAAGTTAATGCAAAACAGAACAACAATCATAATTACACATAGGTTATCAACTACACTTAAAACTGACAAGATTATAGTGATTAACCATGGGAAAGTAGAAGAAGTAGGAACTCATGACTCTCTAATGAGTAAAAACGGGCTATATGCAAAACTGGCGAAGATACAGTGGAATTGAAAGAAAATTTAAAACATACCGTTAGTTGATATGCTAGATTTATAATTAAAATTATTAAATTTTTAATTATTTTAATTTATAATAATGTAATAGTATTTTTTAGAGGATTATTATGACCCATAATTTTTTCATCTTCATGCACTCCTGTAGATACAGCTTGCATAACGGTAAACTTATGGGCAGCTGTGAAAACAATTCTTCATGTGTGATGCGTGTGTAGAAGTAATAAACTCTTCTGTGTTAGATTTAAAAGAGGTTAAAACCTATTTTTCTGTCCATCAGTACCAGAGGGTGCTGTTGATATTATATCAAAGTAATGAAGTGTGTACATTGTCAGTACACACTTTCACTTTATGGTTAATTTTTTAATAATCTCATTTGCCAATGGAGGTACTTTATGCTAGTAAAAAATCTTTCTTGTCCGAATCAGGAAAATACAAATTATATGTATCGGTTGCCATTTAATACGTGCTGTACCAGTGATACATTAGGAATTAATTTTATTATAGATCCATGTGATGATACTGCCAATAGGGGTAAGGTGATCTATAATAAATGTGGTAAAGATCTTAAGTGCGAAATTGATGATGAAACTAAGAATGAATTGAAGAAAAATATTAAGAATGAACTAGAAAAAGATCTTAAGTGCGAAATTGATGATGAGACTAAGAATGAATTGAAAGAAAAGATTCAGGATGAATTGAAAAAGGAAATAGAAGAAAAAATAGACAAAGAATTAAAGATGAAGCTAAATTGCGACATACTTAAAGCATGTGACTCTGAAGAGAAAACTAAAGAAATAATTGATGAGGGTGGGTGTAACCGAAAAGGATGTGAAAACAGCAGAAAAGATGGTAACTATATTGAAGTACATGGGGATGGTAAGCTTTATATAAGAGAGGCAATCAATAAATTATACCCTGACTTAAGTGCAGACATTATTGACAAAATTAAAGCTGGGGATTATTATGTAGAACAATTTGGTATAAAAGTAACTAACTGTGATAAGAATGGCACAGACTCCAGTTATATCACTACTAGAGGAAGTATGGATTCACGGTGCGTTACTATTCCTCCGAGTGATCTTTGCAAAGAATCTTATGATATACGGCAAGATGTTGAAGGTAATTGGTATGAGAATTGTAAAAATCATATTTTTGATGATGAGGCTCATGTAGTAAGCGCAAAAGTATATTACAAAGGTGGAAGCATTGACAAAAATAAGCCAGTGGTAGTGCTTTCTCAAAATCAACCACTGATTATTGCTGACAAGGAAACGCATAAACTTGTAAAAAAAGATGGGACAATAAGTGATAAAACACTTGATGAATGCAAAGAATTTTTTGATAGTGATAAAAGAATAACTAGTTGTGCAGAAGAAAAAAGAGATTGTGAAGTTTGCAAAGAAACAATTTGGGATTTTCAGGATGTAGTACCAGCGTTTTTTATATAAGGGAATCAAGATCTTGCATAACCATATGAAAAACCAATAGCCCATTCTTCTTTGTCATTCCAGCGTTACGCGTTGGAATGACAGGGCTATAGGTGCTATCCAAATAACTATCACGAAAATTCATTATACCTATGCGGTATTTTAGCTACTAACAAGTAGCTGAGCTATCTGTAAATCTAAGTTCAGCTATAGATTACGTAAGATAATCCTTCAATTCCCCCCACTTATCCACTATACTGCTCTAGGTTTTCATAGTTTTTCTAGTTGATGAACATTTTCAAACAGGTTTCCTCTCTAATTTCCAGTAAATTAAATGAGTTGAAACAAAGGGGTGTTATAAGCACGAATGCAACAAACTTTATCGTAGAGCCTCCAAGCAATAGAGCGCATGGAGATATTTACACAAACGTTTCCATGGTGCTTGCAAAGCATGAAAAGAAGAATTCAGTCGAGATTGCAGGGATGTTAGCAAGAGAATTTGAACTTTTTGATGAAGTTGCAAAAGTGGAAATAGCAGGCCCTGGTTTCATCAATATGCACTTAAAAATAGAAGTATGGCATGGAATTTTAAAACAAATAAATGAGCTGAAAACAGAGTTTGGCACTCTAGATATAGGGAACAATCAGGCGATCAATGTTGAGTTTGTATCCGCAAATCCAACTGGTCCACTGCATATTGGTCATGCAAGAGGGGCAGTATTTGGTGACGTTCTGGCAAACTTGCTAAAAAAAGTTGGTTATAAAGTCACTAAGGAATACTATATTAATGATGCTGGAGCGCAGATAGATACACTAATAAAGTCAGTATATTTGCGGTATAAGGAAGCTCTGGGAGAAAAAATCAGCATCGAAAAAGGTTTATACCCAGGTGAATATTTAAAACCGATAGGGAATGGGCTGGCCAAAAAATATGGCAAGGAGCTTCTAGAAAAGCAAGATAATCAAGCGATTAGGGAATATACTTTAAGTTCTATCTTAGAACTCATAAAGGAAGACATGAACTTACTTGGGGTAAGTCATGATGTTTTTACTTCAGAGTATGAGCTACAAAAAAGTGGCAAAATTGAAGAGAGTATAAAGATATTGTCTGACAAGGGTTTGGTGTATGAAGGGTACCTGGAGAAACCAAAAGGCAAAGAAAGTGAAAATTGGACTCCCAGAAAAGAGATGTTATTTCGCTCTACAAAATTTGGTGATGACGTTGACCGCGCATTGAAGAAAGAGGACGGCAGTTGGACTTATTTTGCCTCGGATATTGCTTACCATTTTGATAAGATATCGCGTGGTTTTAACAATATGATCGTAGAGCTTGGTAGTGACCACGGCGGTTATGTCAAAAGACTCAAAGCAGTCGTCTCTGCGCTAAGTGATGATCAAGCAAAAATAGAGGTAAAACTGCATAATATTGTGAATTTTTTCGAGAACGGCAAACCTGTTAAGATGTCCAAAAGATCAGGAAACTTCCTCACAGCAAGAGATGTAGTGGAAGAAGTTGGCAGGGACATAACTCGTTTTATAATGTTAACACGCAAGAATGATATGGTCTTGGACTTTGATTTTGCTAAAGTTAAAGAACAATCAAAAGACAACCCTATTTTTTACGTGCAATATGCGCATGCTCGTGCTCACTCATTAATGCGTAATGCTCCAAAAGAGCTCCCAACAGCAGATCCTTCACTTTTAAAGACCGATGGGGAGATATTCCTCATAAAAACCTTAGCAAAGTGGCCAGATGTAGTAGAAACTGCAGCAAGGCTTTATGAGCCACACAGAATTACTTTCTACTTACTTGAAGTTGCAGAAGCGTTTCACGTTTTATGGGGATATGGCAAAAGTGATTTAAACATGCGGTTCATACTGGAAGACAATTTAAACCTCACCGCTGCAAGAATGTTTCTCGTCCAAGCCTTAGCGTACGTCATTGCTTCTGGACTTTCTATCTTCAATATAGAGCCTTTGGAAGAGATGAGTTGATTTTTCTGTCATAATGTATGATAATTAAAGTATTATTGAATTTGTAGGTAGAGTTATGAAAGATGAGCAGTGGTGGAAAATATTAAGTGCAATTGAGAAAGAGAAAGATTTAAATAGGGATAACGTAATCGAAAAAATAAAAGAGGAATTAAACGCAGAAGACAAAAATTGGTATAAAAAGTGGGAAGGAGCTGGTTTTAGTGTAAATTACCTGTTTGAGGTTGAAAGTAATGTGTTCATTCAATGTGAAGATGGTTCTCTCATTCGATTTGAAGATTTTGAAGATGAGGATTTCGAAGATAATGCATTCACTCAACCTAAAGATAATGGTCTCACATTATTATACTTAGCCGTCTACAATAATCTAGGAAATACAATAAATGCTCTATTAAAAGCAGAGGGAATCAATGTTAATGCAGTACATACATCATATTTGCGGACTCCTTTACATTGTGCTGCTAGAAATGGCCGCACAAAGATAGTAAATACTCTAATAGAAAATGAAGTAAATGTTAATGCTGAAGACGAAAATAGATTTACTCCTTTACATTTGGCTGCTTATCATGGCCATACAGAAGTAGTAAAAATTCTCATAGCAAATGGTGCAGATCCTTTATTAAAGGATAAAGATGGTAAAACTCCGAGAGATTTAGCTGAATGTGACTTTATAAAGAAGCTTCTGAAAGAAGCAGAAGAAAAACAACTGAAGCAGCAAGCAATTAAAAAAGGTGTTTTTGCAGGTGGTTCGACCGCATTATTAGGCACTGCTGTAGCAGTGGCACTTTTTGCAACTGGAACGGTTGCAGTTGAGTTGATATCTATAGTAATAGCAGTGGCTGCAATTGCAGCAGCAGCACTAGCGGTTGGTGGTGTTACATATATGGTGTTAAAACCTAGTACTGAAATGGATGAAGTGGAAGAAGAACAAGGCATAACTGGGGATGAGCGGGAAGCTTGATCTGCTGGATTCCAGTGTCAGCTACTTTCATGACATCATCCTTTTTTCTGGATCCCAGTATCGGCTACTTGGATAACAGCTAGCCTGACAACAAGAGGAAGGTAGAAAAGAAAGGGAAATTGAAGTTGCAAAAAATCTACTTAAAGCAGGGGTTTCTATTGATATCATAGCTCAAACTACTGGTCTTTCCATGAAAGAATTGCAGAATTAAGTGTGAACGGTTACGAAAAATATAAGTTTTTGCGATAAACGACATAGTGATGTATTTGTTGTTCAGCATGTCAGTGGAATATTTTCTGAAAAATTTCCACATAACTCTTTCAGATTTCATAATATCTCTTGCCACTCATCTGGACAGATACCTATTTTGGAGGGATACCAATAATAGTTGTGAGCGGCTAGTCCACAAGCATAACACGCTCACGAAACTTTAATGCGATAGCTTGATTTCTACTGAAAGACAGCATTATGCCAAGTGCGATGCTTGAAGATAAAAGAGAAGAACCACCATAGCTAAGTAGTGGCAGGGTTATGCCGGTGGTTGGAAAAACACTCAATGTTACCCCTATGTTTATTATGAATTGTGTGATGAATTGAATTGAGATACCGAGAATCACCAACAGATTGAATAATTCATTTTCCCTATATGCAACATAAAGCAAGCGGGCGGAAATGATGCCAAATAACATCAATGTGGCTAAGCACGTAATCAAACCAAATTCTTCTGCTAAAACAGAAAACACAAAATCTGTATGACAATCAGGAAGAGAGGTTTTTACGCTACCTTCACCAGGTCCAACTCCAGTTAATTGACCTCTTTTGAATGCTTCTAATGATTTTGTGACTTGAAAGTTATCGCGCTGCGTAAAAAAGACAAAATTGTAAATCCTTTGCTTTATATGTGGGAGGCATAAGTAAGCTATTGTAGTTCCAGTTGTGGCCATTCCTATTATGCATAGAAAGTATAAAAGTGGTATACATGCAATAAACATTTGACCAATAAAAGAATATGTTAGAAGCATGGACATACTGAAATCAGGTTGCAAAAGTAACAACACAAAAACTAACAGAAATATTATGATTGATATGTGCATTTTAAACTTCATTCCGCTGGCTAAGATACTAGCTATAACAACAGAAAAAAATGGCCTTACAAACTCAGATGGTTGAACTGAAATTTTGACAATATGTAACCATCGTTTCGCACCTTTTACCTCTATACCAAGTATTATCGCAGCTGCCACTAAAATAGTAAATAAAATGAAACCTGCGAATGAGAGGTTAAGTATAGTTCTTGTGTTGAGAAAAGAAAATGTCACCAGGGTAATTAGTGACAGGACTATATAAATTGTATGGCGCCGTATAAAATAATCTTGTGGTAAAGAAAGACGCTGCGCAATTACAGGGCTTGCTGAATAAACAAGAATGAAGCTTATAGTGAGCAAAAAAAACACTGGAAGGATGAGATAATAATCCAGCATTCTATACCAGAATTTAATATTCATTTTGTTCCAATGTGTAATGCCACTATTCCATAGCTCATATTATGAAACTCAACATTCTTAAAGCCTACCTCTTCAATTTCCATTTTAAAATCAGCCTGAGTTGGAAACTCTCTAATGCTCTTCACTAAATATTCATAAGAACTCTTGTCTTTAGCAACTATGCTGCCAATTTTAGGAATTACTTTAAATGAATATAAGTCATAAAGTTTGGTAAATATCTCATTTTGATAGTGCATAGGGGCAAATTCTAAGCAGATAAATTTTCCATGTGGTTTTAATACCCTGTGCGCCTCATTTAAAGCCTTCTTGCGGTCAGAAACGTTTCGAGTGCCAAAAGCTATTGTGCAATAATCAAATTCGGAGTCTTCAAATGGTAAACTTTCTGCATTCGCACATACCCAATCAAAATTAATTTGGTTTGAATTTATAGCTTTATCACGTCCTCTGCTTAGCATATTTTGATTTATGTCACATACTGTAACCTTAGCACTTGGCTCTTTTCTTACTATTCTTATTGCTATATCTCCAGTTCCTCCAGCAACATCTAAAACCTGAGAGTTTTTTGTAAAATGCACACTATTTACCATCTTATCTTTCCATAATCTGTGCATTCCGAGGCTCATTATATCATTCATGGTGTCGTAGCGACTTGCCACGGAATCGAATACCTCTTTAACTAATTGTGATTTCTTCTCGATTTTTATAGTAGACATTACGTAAAGTCGCTCAACTCCTTTATAATTAGTAAAAATTAATTTGAATTAACACAAATGTCAACGACAGGCCTTGAGCCTGTTAAAATCTTCTTCAGCGTGGTATGATGACCGAGTTAGTGGGCTTGATGCAACCACTAAGAAACCTTTGGAGTAAGCAATGTATTTATAATGCTCAAACTCTTCTGGGGTAACATACCTATCAAGTTTTGCATGTTTTGGAGTTGGTTGTAGATATTGACCAATTGTAATAAAATCAACCTCAGCACTGCGCAAATCATCCATAACCTGAAGTATTTCCTCTTTTGTTTCTCCAAGACCAACCATAAGCCCTGACTTTGTGAAAACTTTAGGATTAATCTGCTTTACCATCTTCAGTAAATATAGTGAATGAAAATAGCGAGCTCGTGGTCTTATTTTTGCATACAATCTCGGCACTGTTTCAATATTGTGGTTATAGACATCAGGTGATGCAACAGCGATTGCTTCAAATGCTCCTTTCTTATTTAAAAAATCAGGAGTTAAAATCTCTATTGTTGTTTCTGAAGTTATCTTTCTAATTTCTTCTATGCACTGTATAAACTGATTTGCGCCACCATCTGGTAAATCATCACGATCAACAGAAGTAATGACAACATGTTTTAAGTTTAACTTTTTTATCGCTTTTGCTAAATTTTCTGGCTCATGAGGGTCTAGTTTATCAGGAATGCCAGTTGCAACGTTGCAAAATGCACAAGCACGAGTACAAACAGAACCAAGAATCATCACAGTAGCATGACGTTTATTCCAACATTCACCAATATTTGGACATGCAGCTTCTTCACATACCGTATGTAAGTTATGCAGTTTAACGGTGTTTAAGGTTTCATTGAATACTTTACCAGTTGGAGCTTTCGCTCTGAGCCATGGAGGCTTACTATGCATCTGAAACGGCTAACTCTACCTCTTGCTTTACTAAAACTTTTTTCAACCTTCTTTTTATCTTCTGTGCTTTCTCACTTAGTTTAATCGTTCTTGTGTTGAGCAAAAAAGCATCTAAATCACCTTTGTAATCTATAGTTCTCAAAGTTCTTGTTGCTACACGAAATCTAAACTTTTTATTCAATATATCACTTGTCAACGTAACCTTATGTAAGTTTAAAAGAAAGGTACGCTTTGTTTTACGATTCGAATGTGATACCTTATTACCAAAAGATTTTTTTCTATTTGTTAATTCACAAACTCTACTCACTTCAATATACCAAATTATTCTATGTACTTAGATTACCTTATATAGTCAAATAGTCAATACTCTCTTGCTTAATTTTTATACCATATACTGCTTTGTAGCCAAAAAATATCGTAATTTTTTCTATTATAAGAGAAATCATATGCTGAATTTCCAATGCTTTGCTGCCATTTGTTACTACCAGATGCAACACACCCGAATTTATATTCTGTGCATATGAGATCTTTTTCGGTTTTGTACACTCTGCTATTTCTTTCCCTACTATATTTCGCCAGTTTAAAATCAGACGTATTTCATTTTTGCTAATCTTATTTTTCATGCATTTTAATGCATAGTTTTCTATTATAGACTTTAATTTTTTTGGACCGCTACGTTTGAGCATTTTTCTGCTATGAACCAGACTCTTCCATGGTTACAACATAGTGTGATGGATATTGTTTATAAGCTCCAGTAACTGTGTCAACAACAAAACCAGGCAACCACAGTAGGTTTAATAAAACAACCTTATTAAAACTTTCACCTACCATCACATTTAATTGTTTATAACCTGCTTTTTTACAATCAACAAACAGTGACCCTGAACCTCGCTGAATAACCACTACCCCAGGGTTAGATGTAATAGAATGGCTCATTCCAGATGGGTCATGTACGACGCATCTAACTTTTTCTATCAAGTCACCATTATCATCTACTACTTTCATTTGAATTGCTTTTGTAGAACCGGAAAACATTGTTGCAAAACAACCGGCTAGTAACACAGTTATAGACAATATTAAACAAATATTTAGTAATCTAGAATGCATGCAATATTGATATAATCTAAACATAATAATCTCAAAAATCAATTTTTATCATTCTATAAATTTAATATAGAGTACAATTGTTTGTCAATCCCAGTGTTACAACTGGGATTGTAGTCGCTTTAACGACAACTCTACCCTCTAGCCTCACACCGTAAAAGCAGCATTTTTATGCAAAACTTATCTCAACGTAGCACTTGTCAAGATCGTTCCATTTACCAAATTTTGTGCTGTCATCTTTGCCTCATAATTAACCTTATAGCTGTTTTAATTGTAATTAGTTAAATTATTATTAACTTGCCAGATAAAAATAGCATAATCTATATGCAAATTGCAATAGAAATCAAATTTGCGTATGGTTTATTGCTAATCTTTCCTCAATCCAAGCTGCTTGAATGGCCTCGAGTATTTTCTCGTTACAGCGTTTTTCATCATCATCAAATTCCTCTAAACTCAAGACCTTTTTTTTAAGCTCAGTGAATCTGATACTAATTATATTCTCATCTGGAAATTTTTCCTCTAGAGCTTCTACAATATCTTCTATATCAAGCCATTTCATACTTTTTTGTATTTATCTGCTAAGTTAAATTGGTGCCCATGGGGAGACTTGAACTCCCAAGGTCGCAAAACCCACGGATTTTAAGTCCGCTGCGTCTACCGATTCCGCCACACGGGCTTTTTTTATCTATCTAGAGTAAAACTCTACTACTAAATTGACTTCCATGTCTGCTGAATAAGGAACCTCAGAATATTGAGGTGACCTCAAATACTTCACTGAATGCTCTTTACTATCTGCTTCTAAATAATCCGGAGCCTTGCGCTCTTGTTTTTGTTCAGCCTCTACTACTACAGGAATTTTTGCTGCCCTTTCTCTTATTTTTATTATATCACCTGGCTTCACTCGATAACTCGATATGTTAACCACCTTATCATTAACTGTAACGTGCTTATGAGATATGAGCTGCTTCGCTGCATAAATTGTTGGCACAAGACCAGAGTGGTATAAAACAGAACTTAATCTCGATTCTAAGATACCGATAAAATTATCAGCCGTATAACCCTTTCTGTTATAAGCATCTAAAAATGTACGTCTGAGCTGCTTACTTGAAATCGCATAGTAAAACTTAAATTTCTTATGCGCAGCAAACTGCTTACCAAAGTCAGATAACTTCTTGAATCCAAGAATACCATGTTGACCTGGAGGGTATTTCCTTTTGTTTACTGGGTCTTTAGCTCTACCCCATAAATTTACACCAAGTCTACGGCTAATCCTATACTTTCTAGTGATAACAGTTGTCATATAAAAACTCTCACGATTTAACTTTAGATTATTAAGGATTTTAGCACTCAGTGTCAACTTGTTTTTGCTGGTATAATCTTTTATACTTTATTTTTAAGTTTTTCTATGAATCATCTACCTTTGGAATCTATGGCAAACGCCATCCGTTTTTTATCAATTGATGCAGTACAAAAAGCGAACTCTGGACACCCAGGTATGCCACTTGGCATGGCAGATGTTGCAACTGTTTTGTTTGCCAAATACCTGAATCATAATCCTGATGATTCTAAATGGTTCAATAGAGATCGCTTTGTTTTATCAAACGGTCATGGGTCAATGTTACTATACTCAATACTATATTTGACAGGTTATATTAGCATAGATGAGCTAAAAAACTTCAGGCAAATGGGATCCAAGACCCCAGGTCATCCAGAGTTTGGCTTGACTTCTGGGGTAGAGGCAACAACAGGCCCGCTCGGTCAGGGGTTTGCCACTGCTGTTGGCATGGCACTTGCTGAATCAATCCTTAAAAAGCAATTCAGAATCAATCACTACACTTACGTAATGCTAGGGGATGGCTGTCTTATGGAAGGAATAAGCTATGAGGTAGCATCACTTGCTGGGCATCTTAAATTGAATAAGCTCATAGCTCTTTTTGATGATAATGATATCTCTATAGATGGCGCTACTTGCCTTTCCTGCTCTGATGATGTAGAGAAACGCTTCTTAGCGTATGGATGGAATGTTGACAAAATTGATGGCCATGATTTTGATGCCATATCCCTTGCAATAGAGCAAGCAAAAAAATCTGATAAACCTACGATGATCTGCTGCAAAACCATTATCGGAAAATTTTCAAGCCGTGCTGGCACATCCTCTGCTCACAGTGGTGCTTTTTCGGAGGAAGACATCAAACAGATGAGAGAGAAATTAAACTGGAATTATGAACCATTCCATGTACCAGAAGATGTGAAAAATGCCTGGAAGAAAACTGTTGAGAGAGCAAGGCAAAATTACAGTTCGGTGTCCTTGACTAGTGAGAATAAAGAACTTCACAGAAGACTCAATAAGCGTTTGCCGGATAATATCGATAGTGTTTTGGGTGGTCTAAAGAAACAAATATGTGAGCTAATGCCAAACGAAGCTACACGTTCTTCTTTCGGCATGGTAATGGAACTTTTAACACAACATATGCCGGAATTAATCGGCGGTTCTGCTGATCTTACTGGGTCAAATTGCACTAAATATAAGCACATGCAGGTAATAGATAGTAATAATTATAGTGGTTCTTATGTCCACTATGGAGTGAGAGAACACACTATGGCAGCATGTATGAATGGTATGGCACTTCACGGCGCGATTCTTCCTTATGGTGGCACTTTTTTGGTATTTTCCGACTACTGTCGTCCTGCTATACGTCTTTCAGCTCTGATGAAGCAGCAGGTTATGTATGTCATGACTCACGACTCAATTGGAGTGGGAGAAGATGGCCCAACTCATCAGCCAATAGAGCATTTAGCTTCTTTGCGTGCTATACCAAATTTGTATGTTTTTAGGCCAGCCGATGCAGTTGAAACTCTAGAGTGTGTTAGCATTGCACTCGAAAAAAAAGAGTCACCTGCACTGTTTGCGCTCTCAAGGCAAAATGTCAATTACATGCATTCTGATATCGATCAATCTACTAATCTATCGAAGTTTGGTGCATATGTTTTGTGTGAATGTTCAAAAGAATTAAAAGTGACGATATTTGCTACGGGGTCCGAGGTTGAAATTGCAGTTGAAGCAGGGAAGAAATTGCAGGAAAAAGGCATAGGTACAAGGGTTGTTTCTATGCCATGCTGGAGGCTTTTTGACGAGCAAAGTGATGAATATAAAGCGGCGATATTAAATAATGACAGTATTAAAGTTGCAATTGAAGCCGGAAGTGAAATGGGTTGGCATAAATATATAGGTTCAAATGGTATATTTATTGGCATGAAAAGCTTTGGAGAATCAGCACCTTATAAAACACTCTATGAGCATTTTAATATCAGTGCTGATCACGTAGTAAAATGTGTGTGTGAGAAACTGGTTTACATTGAGTAGACTTCTTGCATTACTCTACACATCCGTGTTCGTTGGACTATAATGACCACCACTATTATCTTCTTCGTCTAATGAATCGGATTAACGTCTGCTCCTTTATCAAGTAGAAATTCTACTATCTTTTCTGTATCTTTATATCTACTTTCAGCAGCAAAATGTAAAGGGGTACTTTGACTACCATTTTTTGCATCAACCTTTGCTCCTTTACTAAATAGGAATTCTACTACGTCTTTATGTCCATTTTCAGCAGCCAAATGTAAAGGAGTCTCTTCAAAGTCATTTTTTGCATCAACCTTTGCTCCGTTGCTGAATAGAAATTTTACCACATTTTTGTGTCCATTTTTAGCAGCCAAATGTAAAGGAGTCTCTTCAAAGTCATTCTTTGCACTAACCTGTGCTTTTCCTGTTTTACTCAATAGATTGTCTACGACAGTAATATCACCTTTTCCAGCAGCCTCAAGTAGTTTATCATTGGCCTCTTTTACGCTTTTCAATAGATTTTGTATTGCTTCGTTAGTAGTTAAATTGCGAGGAGTCTTTCCATCTTTATCTTTTGCATTAACATTTGCCCCTTTATCCAATAGGGCTTCTATTACCTCTTTGTAGCCTTCTTGAGCAGCCAAATGTAAAGCAGTATTTTTAGAATCATCTGTCGCATTAACATCTGCTCCTTCACTTATTAGACTTGTTACCTTATCAAATTCACCTTTTTTAACAGCCTCAAGTAATTCAGCATTTATATCTCTGTTTGAATCGCTCATCTCAAACCTTCTGTAAAATTATATTATCACGGCAAAGTCGTCAATAATCTATGACCTTTATGTTCCTGGATCACGCAAATAATGCCCGTGTTTTTCAGTATATTTGAGCCGGCTGTACATAAGAATCGCAATTGTAGAGCATACTATTGTTAATAGTAAATTTGGTAAAATACCATAGCGAAAAAATTTTCCCACTATATATATTCCAATAGCCCCAAACATCATATTGCAGAATGAGAGGACTGCACTACCAAGCCCTATACCTTTGATCGTTTCTAAAGCAGAAGTTACGTTATTGCTGATTACTAATGCAAGCCCAATATTGGCTGGAATCCAGGCAACTTGAAGAATTAATATATTTAACTTGTCCGCGAAATAAAAATATACCAATAAACTATCGGATATTATCGGTAACACCAAACCTATTATTAGCATTTTGCTAACCCCTACTTTTGGTACATACCTTCTATTAATTAAAGTTCCAATTATGTAGAATATGACTATGATCGATATGAGGTAGCCAAAATACTGTACTTCAATGCCCATTGATTCAAATATGAACGGGTAGTTAGCAATATATGCCCAAAGCCACATGAAAGTTAATCCATGAATGGCTGAAAACCCAAGGAAACGATAATTTCTAAATATTGATATATATTGCTTGAAGATATTAGTAGTTATATTTTTATTTACAGTGAGCGTTTCTTGTAACTTAAAGTAAATAAAAGTAAGCATAGCAATTGCCGCAAGTGACATAATAAAAAACAAAAATTTCCAACTATACCCATGTGAAATTATATAACTGCCCACCACTGGAGCTATTCCAGGTGAGAGTGCCACAACCATATTTAATTTTGAAATTACTCTCGAGTATTCACTACCTGAGTACATATCCCTTATTGCTGCATACCCAACAACACCTGCAACACCAGCCCCTGCCCCTTGTATGAAGCGAATTAGTATCAAGAGCGCAATGCTGTCGGCTATATAACACATGACACTTGCCAAAGTAAAAATTGTCATACCAATCAGCATCATTGGACGCCTACCATAATGGTCTGACAATGGCCCATAAATTAATCCAGATACTGCAAATCCAACTAGATTCAAGCTAATTGTAAGCTGCACTACACTGCCTTCTACTTTAAAATAATTGGCAATGCTTGGTAGTGCAACTGAGTATAGGTCGGTTGCCATATCGACAATTGCTACAGACAATATCATAATAAGAGAGATAATATTTTGCGAAAGAGCTGTTTTCACTTAATGATTTACTGGATTAAATATACTTGATTATAATATATTTTTTTCATTAGTATATTAATTTAACTACTGAAATTAAGAGTAGCTATTCGAGAAAAAGCCTGTGAAGGTTCTATCCAGTAGGGTGTCATGCAAGTAGCTGACACTGCCCTCCTTTGTCATCCGAGTAGCTGACACTGGGATCTTAAGTTAAAAGCCTGAATTTCAATATTTTATCTTTGATTATTCAAGTTTAAGTTTAAATACTGAGCATCAGGACCCGGGCCATACAGAACTTTCTATCATCAATGATGATAGAAAGTTCCAAAAGTCTACTATAAACCTTTTATTTCAATGATAGCTTTTCTATTGCTTGATCTACTTTCGTTTCTTCCAGCTCGTTATCTATATGATATAGATCTTTTCCCTTCATCCAGGATAAATCACTATTTGCTGGACTAATAGCATAGTTACCATTATTACAATTAAAAGAAAATAATGGACATTTGCTCACTTTCTCACCGTTTAATTGAACAAGAAGAGCTTTTAATGTACTCATTTGGGCAGAATTTAAGCTAAATTCACCAAGCATGGTGTTAATACACTGAAAGTTTTCGATATTATATAGCTCTTGTATTCCGTTGCTTTCAAAGTCTGAAATACATTTTTTAATCTTTTCCTTGAGTTGTTTAATTACTTCATTTTTACGTTCTTCATCTTTTATGACTAAGGAGACTCCCACACCTAATTCTTCTTCTTTTTCTAAGATTAGAGATAAGCGCTTTTTAATCTCACTACAAGCTTCTTTTTGGCTTAGTATTCTATCTTTATAATCAGACAAAATGTTAGCTGCTACACTTGAATTATTTATCGCAATGCAATCGTTATTTGAAAAGATAAGCGCATTTTTGTATTCATCATAACGACTTGAGTTTTTTATATCTACTGCCTTTGCACACTCCAAGTTTCCCTCTTGATTAAAAAAACTGGCTATGACATTTCCTAATAAAATTCCCTCAGGGATTGTTATATCCCTTCCTATATGACCATTAATTGATTTTAAAGAATCAAAATCTATATATATTCCTTCTTTTTGTTTTGTAATTTGTTTTAAAAGAGCAAGAGCAACTAATCTAAAAGTATCTATTTCAACGGCAAAATACATTCTTTGCTCTTCCTGCATATCATACATATTTTTAAAGAAATCCTTAATACTGATATCCTTGCCATCTATCTTCCACCCTTTATCAATTTTGCTCCAGTCATACTGGTGCAAATCTACAACATATACTCCTTCAATTCTTTCTAGTTCACGTTTCAAGTCATCTATCTGATTCTGCTCAAATCCCGGGCCATTTATAACCAGATATATGTTCCTCTCCTCTTTATTTTTTAATTTATGATTTTTTATTATTTCTAGATAATTAAGGGTACTGTTTTTACCGTCTGGCAGAGATGCACCACGTACTCTCGGCACCCACGTTAGTATTATTGGTGCTTCATTTGATAATTCTTTTACACTATTATACATCATTTCCTCACAAATATTATGTGTATTAATATAATAATTAATTCTTAAATAAATATAAATAGATGTACCGCAACCTTGTAAACATGAGCTATAATATTTTCGCTTCCGTGTTATCCAATGAATCACCGTAAGTCACTGCTTTTAGGTAAAACTTTTTTCCCCTTTGCACTTCGAAAGATATTATTGAATCATCAAGTAGAACAAATTTTTCACCTGCGGTGTCTTTAGTGCCTTCTTGCCCTCTAATTAGGTTGCCAAGCTTATATTTATTTTTATCTATGAGTTCAGTATTCTGGAACTTTATTACCTCTTTTCCGATTAATGCTGAATTTGAATCGATAATTCCTAGCAGCTTACCAAAACGTAACACTACTATAAGCCCCTCGTCAGTAGATTCCATTACATATCCGTAAATAGACTGTTTATTTGTGCTTGCGATAGGCTTATAATCCTTATCGTTGTACGAAATAAAGAGCGTTGCTCCCTTCCAATTCCTTTCCTCACCAATTAAAGTAAAGCTTGCGCTATTACCTTTAACATGCGGTAAATCTATCATTTCTATGATGGTTTTGCTGATGTGAGAAGGAGGGTATTCCTTCAGCATAAGTGACCTTGTTGAAGGAAAAGAGAGCTTATATATAGAGCGATCATAACCAACACCGCTTACTTGAATGGACATGCTTTCAAATTTTGTTTTTATAATTCTCACCGTATGCTTTTTCTCACCGTCTAAAATCGTTATTACATCACTTGGCACAAGCCATGCATATTTTATCGGTAGCTTGAAATTGTATATATTTCTCTCTTGCCACGAAGAATAAAGTAAAACCTCAGCTATATTTTGCGCCTCTCCCTCCTCCATAATGAGCGGTATTTCAACTGTTATAGCAGTGCCTTGCTTTGGCAACTCAGCATATTTAACATCAATTGGATAGCCAAAATTGCGGTTAAAGTAAACGATGTTAACTTTATTGTTTAAATCCAGTTGACTAATATTAACAAGTTTTGAATTGTTACTGAAAACCGTTTCACCAATTGGCATTACAGTTGTAACTCCCCTGCCCTTTTGGACAAATTTCAGTTTAGAGTCCTGTTCAACCACATCAAAAAAATAGCAACTTTGCAGCATTTTAATAATAGAACGTACGGGTTGCTGGTCGTTTATCACATATCCAGACAATAACCCTTTGACGCCACCTGTATCAAACTGATCGCTTTTTAAACCTGCTTTTTGTAATAGATCCGATAAAACATCGGAAATATTAAGCTGTGAAAGCTTTCCCTGAATCCAATGTCCTGTTTGCCAATTATGGCAGTCAGTCCACATATCGCACAAGTTGGGGAAATAAGGAAATGGCCTTGCATCCCATGCCCAGAGAAACATTTTTTCTACCATTTCTGAGCTTTGCCACTTCTTTAGCGTTCCTTCAATTGCAATTTTTTGCGAAAGAAAGCTCACCTCTCCGTTTGAATATCGTGGATATTTGCTCTCTATGCTGCCTTTGTCAACAAACACATTTGGCTCATTAGTGCAGCCGTTCATACTGGGAAATCCATACTCAGTAAACCATATTTTTTTCATTTTTGGTTGCCATTTTGTTTTACTACCACCGGGGTTTATGTGAGCTTCACTCCACCATTTCTCTATATTTTTCCACGCATACCTGCTGTCGTTATACTTTACTTTTTCAGGTTCACTCTTTGAGTAATCATAGAAATAATCATACCCCACTCCACTGCTCCAACCACCCATTACATCTTCCGCGGAATAGCCAAAAGGAGGTTCTGGCCCATCAGTTAGTGGAAAATAAGCATCTATGCCAACAACGTCGATGTACTCTGAAGACCACAGTTCATCCATATTATACCAACCATCATATGAGTGGTATTCGCTCCAATCCGCAGCATAAGTTACTATGACTTCTTCCCCAAGCTCAAGTTTCACCTGCTTTGCAAGCTTAACTAGCTCTATAACGGCAGGGTAATTCCCTTGTTCATCCCTGATTTTGGTAAGTTCAACAAATTCAGAACCAATGATAAACCCTTCCACTTTAGTTTGTTTGGCAATGCTTGCATAATGCTCTATAAATTTGTTATACTGATTCTCAAAAAAATCACTTATATCTTCAGGAGTCCCGCTCAATTTTCCTCGCCACTCTTTATTTTCTGTGTCAAGTAAGGGCATCGGATAGAGTGTTACCTTGTAACCTCTGCTGTGTAGCTCTTCTATATATCTTATTAGCGCTGAATCACTAACTGTGCCACCATATCTTGGGTTTCCACTCGCATCTTTTGAAATTAGCTGAGCATCATCTCTGGTACTACTTCCTACTTGCCAATCATCAGGTAATATTGCGGAATCATCTTGAAATTCAACTGCAGGGTATATTTTACAATCTTTAATGTTCAGATCATTCACAAACCAATTGACTACTACCGATACCCACTCAATATTTGGCAAATCCTCCTGCAACTGATTCAAAGAAAGTATTGCGTCGCTCTCTTTAGTGTGATTATTATGATTTACCCTCTGTGCCAGCCCATATGGGATATACTGGTTGCTGCTTATTTTCTCTTGCGCGATTTTCTTCTGTATTTTTGTATCATATACAAACTCTCCTGAGCCTGGTATTATATTGATATTCTGAATATTTTCTACTACTGAAAATCCGCTAGGCTTTAATATAGTCTGCACTTCAAATGTGAATACCGGAACGCGGTTATTATAGTCTGCTAAAGGAAAATTCTTGATGACTATGTAAGAACCTGTTCATAATCTTTTGAGGAACAAAGCAGTGAAAGCAAGAACTACCATTTGCAAGCTGGTGTTGA
>DWUL01000012.1:0-22006 GCA_018249735.1 Luehdorfia japonica | reverse complement strand
AAATTAAACATGAGACGCCAGATACGTGAGTTTTTTTGTCATTTAATCTGTACAGAGAAGATAAATAAATAGCTTCACTTCCATGATAAGGGCGCTGGCGGAGTTTGTCAAGGAAGTTTTTGTATTTAATCCGTTTCTATGGCTTATATAATAATTATTATTGTAGTATAATTTAGAATAATGCAATAGATACCTAAATGTTTTAGCTATTAATTATATGTTGCACAAAAGCATATATTGCCCTACCATCCAAGTAGGTTAGAAATAAAGAGGTTGGCATGAGTTTTACTTTACCTGAATTACCATATGATAAAACAGCTTTGGAGCCTTATATATCTGCAAAAACCTTAGATTTTCATTATGACAAGCATCATAAAGGGTATTTAAATAAACTCAACGAGCTGGTTGAAAATACGGATTATCAACACGTAAAAATTGAGGAATTAATAACAGAAGTTCATGGTAATAGCAGCAACTTGCCTATATTTAATAACGCAGCACAAGTTTGGAACCACACTTTTTATTGGAACTCAATGAAAAAAAATGGTGGTGGTAAGCCTAAAGATAGTAGTCTTTTAGCAAAAAAAATTCAGGACGATATCGGTGGCTTTGATAAATTTTATGAAGAATTCTCCAACCATGGAGTAAGCCAGTTTGGCAGTGGATGGGTATGGTTAGTGCTCGAAAAAGGAAAGCTCAAAATCACCAAAACTCCAAATGCAGATTTGCCATTAATTTATGGCCAAGTGCCATTGCTCACTATGGATGTGTGGGAGCACGCCTATTATTTAGATTGTCAAAACCGTAGAATTGACTACATAAAAGTTTTCCTTGATCATTTGATTAATTGCGATTTTGCAGAAGAAAATTTAAAAAAGAATACATAAGATGAATACACCTCAGGTAACGAAATTAGATAATGGTCTGCGCATAATAACTGAGCAGGTGCGTGATGTTGACTCTGTAGCTTTAAGTATACGAGTTGGTGTTGGCAGTAGAGCGGAAAGTGCAAATCAAAATGGAATATCCCATTTTCTAGAACACATGGCTTTCAAAGGGACGAAGACAAGAACTGCATTTGAAATTGCAAAAGCTTTTGATGACATAGGTGGGGTTTTCAACGCCAGCACTGGTAGGGAAAGCACCACCTATTATGCAAAAGTCCTCAAGAAAGACATCAAAACTGGTATTGATATACTAATAGATATATTGATGAATTCAACATTTCCAGAAGATGAATTGGAACGTGAGAAGGGTGTTGTAATACAAGAGATTTTTCAAACTAATGATTCACCAAGTGACATTGTTTTCGATAAATATTTTGAGGCAGCTTATAAAGATCAACCTTTCGGCAGGTCAATCTTAGGCACGCAAGATACTGTAAAATCTTTTACTCGAGGAGATCTAGATAATTACATAAATGAGCATTACTTTGGTGAGAATGTGCTATTTGCCGTTGCAGGAAATGTTGAACATGAAGAAGTTGTTGCATTAACCAAAGATTTTCTCTCAAAGATTCATTCTAAAAAGCTGAAAAAAAGCCAAAATGCGAGCTGTACTGGTGGTGAGTATTTAGAACATCGTAAATTAGATCAGGTACACTTGCTAATTGGTCTACCTAGTGTTTCTCGCCATGACGATAAATATCACACGTTTCAAGTGCTTGATTCTATATTAGGGAGCGGAATGTCATCACGTTTATTCCAGGAAGTAAGGGAAAAGCAGGGATTAGCTTACTCTGTTTATTCATTTAATTCCAGCTATACCAATACAGGAATGTTTTCCATTTTTGCTGGTACAGACAGTAGTAACTTAGATAAGCTTTTAAAATCTATAACGACAGAGTTGAAGAAGTTGTCTACAGATGATCTGAAGGAAGAAGAAGTAAATAGAGTGAAAGAGCGAGTAAAATCCCAAATTTTAATGTCACGCGAAAGTGTTAGCTCACGTGCTGAAACATTGGGGCACTACTACGGTAACTATAATAGGTACATCAGTAAAAATGAATTAATAGAAAAAATTAGTGCAGTTACCACTGCTAACGTAAAAAAAGCAGCAAAAGAATTGTTATCTCAGCATGAAAAAACCACTCTAGCTGCAATTGGAGAAATTAAGTCACTGCCAAGTTACGATAAAGTGGTTTCTATGCTTAAAGCTTAGCGCATTAGTTTTAATTCTTCTGTCAGTTAACTCTTGTCTTTTACACATAAATCACTTATTTCTTCCAATCCCTTCTATATTCCTGCTTTGTATAACCCTTTCCGTATAATTTTTAGGAGGTACTGGTGGTGCAAGTGGTTTTTTGCTTACAGGGTTTGAGTCTATACCTTTCTTTTGCCGATGATAGTTCCGTGCTTCTTGAACGGTCTGATGTGTAGGCTCTCCACCATTATAGTTTCCTCTCACAGAGTTCGAGTTTATGTCTTTCTTTTGCGGAGGATAGTTCAATGCCTCTTTACGAGTCTGGAATATAGGCTCTCCATCATTATAGTTTGAGTTTACATCTTTCTTTTGCAAATTGCCTTCTAATGACTCTAACGCTTTTTGCTCCAGCTGCTTACCTTTATAATTATTGCCAAGACTTTTGATGTTCTCCTTATTCTTTACCATTCTTTCAGTTAAGGAACTGGCAATATATTTGTTTATTTTTTGAGCATCTATTGGCTTACTTCCTCTGACAACAATTCCTTCATTTTCCTTACTATTTACATTATAGCCTTCTCCTTCAATTTTTGTTATTACTTCTTTTTTAAATAAATTACAAATGGCATCAACTATTTTTTGACCATATTCCTTAAAAAGAAGTTTGATTGCCTTGAACTCCTGTGCTAAGGAAAAGGTTTGGGTATGTGCTGGTTTTTTATTCTCACCATCAGCAACCATACCATCACTTGATTTCCTTTTTTTAGGAAGTAATGGTGGTCGATTTTCATTGTTCCGATATATAGGTTCTTTTGGTACCGTTTCAGACAATGATCTCTGAATATCTTGAAGATTTTGGTATATAGGTTCTTCTTTCTTCGAATTTTCATAAATTGGTTCTTGTACCAAGTTAGCATTGACAAACTCCTGTACCCTTTCTAGATAATTAGCATCTCCTACCACTTTACCATTTCTTTTCATAGGTACTTGTGCACCTTCAAATTTAATGTTTTTTATATCTTGAAGACTAAGTCCATTTTCTTCAAGCCATCCCTCTCTTTTGCTCATTGATTCAACAAACTCATTAATTTTTTTTATATTACCTGCACTATCATCAACCAACATTACATTTTTTGGCAACTGACCATTGTGATTGTTCTTATAGTTCACAATTGCTTTACAGATGTGTAAATTCTTTCCAACTTGACTTTGTTGTTCTTTGAGATCTTTTGGAAGCTCATTATCATAATCTGCTGGAAATCCACCAAATACAGAAATACTACCTGTTTGTTTTTTAGATAAACCTAAATAATCTTCCGCTACTTTTTTTACAGCATTTGGATATCCTGTATATGATGCAATATTAACTTCTATTCCACCTGAAAGTGCAGATTGCAGTACAGATTTCAGCCCCTCTGCATTTTTTATTCCGTCTGTATTCTCCAGAAAATTTATTATATCAGCATTCGTTACTGCATTATCTTGAGTAGAATCAAAGTCGCCTTTTCCTGACTTAGAAAAAGCGTTATGCATGTGCCCATTAGTGATAGTGTTATCAAAGTCAAATATTAATAGGGTATTATTTCCTTTAGCCATATCTTCACCTCTAATCCTTACAAATCATGGATAAAGGTTAACATTAATAGATTGATTATTTACTATAGTACTTCTAAGTTAATAGAAAGATAATAAGAAGAAAAAGCTAACAACGTGGGGAGAAGACTTAAGAAGAGACAAGGTCAAAGTATGATGGTATTTCACTAATCCAATTATTTTTCTCCCGATCTAGCCTATCATCCAATATTGCCTGCCTTATTGATGCCATCAGCTTATTCATAAAGAAAATATTATGAATGGTAACGAGCGTGTAAGCCAGGAGCTCTTTAGCTTTCAATAAATGGTGTATATAAGCTCTTGAATGTTTTCTGCAGGTAAAACATAAGCAGTCACTTTCAATTGGGTTATTGTCCAGCTCGAATTGTTGATTTCGCAAATTAATATGCTCTTTGCACTTTGAAGAAATAGAATCTCTATTTTTTACTTTAATAAGCGCACCACCATGCCTTGCTAAACGGGTTGGATGCACGCAATCAAACGTATCAATTCCAAGACTAACTCCGCGAAAGATGTCCACAATTCCACCAATACCAAGCAAATGAGTAGGCCTGTCTTTTTTCAGATGGTCCATAGTGAAAGAAACTACATCGTACATCTGCTCTTTACTTTGACCAAGTGATCCACCTATTGCTTGACCAAAAAATGGCAAATCGTTAATAAAATTACAACTTTCTCTACGTAAATCTTGATATACTCCGCCTTGACTAATTCCATACAGTGCCTGCTTGCCATTATTGTTTTTTTCAAATTCATTTAAAGAACGTTTAGCCCATCTGTGGCTCATGAGCATTGATTTTGCTGTATATTCTTTGCTTATGTGAAATGGAGTACATTCATCTAAGACTAAGATTAAATCTGCACCTAATTTTTGTTGAATTTTTATAGATTTTTCAGGAGTTAAGCAATAAGTTTTACCATTAATGTAAGAACGAAAAATTGCCCCATCCTCATTAATTTTGATCAAAGTTTTTTGTTTTTTTCTTATTCCTTTTATCTCTTCCGAAACTGATCCGTGCCCTAAGCTAAATATCTGATATCCACCTGAGTCAGTTAGCATTGGCCCATTCCATCCCATCATCTTGTGCAAACCACCAAGTTTTGCAACAGTATTCTCTCCTGGTTGAAGCATTAGGTGATAGGTGTTGGAAAGTATTATCTGAGTACCTGCTTCACTAATTCTCTCGATATCTGCAGCTTTAATTGCAGCTTTTGTTGCGCAGAATATAAAAGCTGGTGTTTCTACGCTTCCATTTGGAGTTTTAATTGTTCCAACTTTTGCAGAACCTGATTGCTTGATTATCTTAAATGCAAATTCTTCTTTCATCTATTTGCCTGAAAGTTCTGCTATGATGTTTTCTACCTTTTCAGGAGTAAGATTTTCATAGAAGTCATTATTGATCTGCATAACAGGAGCATTAACGCATGCACCTAGGCATTCAACTTCTTTTAAAGTGAACAGATTGTCTTTAGTGGTCTCACCGATATTGACTCCAAGCTTCTTTTTAAAGGTATTTAAAACTTCTTCACTATTGCACAACCAGCAAGGAGTTGTTCTACAAATTTGTATTAGATATTTGCCTACCGGTTTTAAATTATACATGGTGTAAAAATTTGCCACTTCATATACATGAATATGTGGAATATGCAGCGTATCAGCAACATAACGCATAGCAGATTCAGAAACCCATCCGCATTGCTCTTGAACTAGATATAGTAAAGGCATAACAGCACTGCCTTCTCTGCCTTTAGGATACATCTCTATAAACTTTCCCGCTTTCTTGAGGTTTTCTGATGTAAAACTAAACTGCTCTTCTTTTTCTATCATTCATGAGACTCGTGTAAACTTTAATAGATTATACCTGTAGAACCAATGATTGCAATTGTTGGTTTTTTGAGAAATAGCGTTGTGCAGTATCATACTACCTATACTGTCCAACTTGTAAATTCTTTTGGTTGGCTATAGGGTCCAGTTAAACAAAATCTGGTCATGCGCTAGCTTCAATTATTTCATAAGTTTGTTTCGGTAAATCTCAATTATTTTAGCTACAGCTAACTACTTTAAAAAATGCTTAAGAAATTATGGTATATTATTTATAAATATACCATTCTTGACATTTATTATAAATGTTGTGTATAATAAACTATATTTATTAATATGAGGTTAAACTATGAGTAAACAATTAAACTTATGGATAAAAGAAACTGGTGAAGAGAAATTTAAAAATTTTCTCATATCACTAGACAAAGAAAATATTCAAAAGCATGCCACAACTATTTACAGAAATTACGAACAAAGTTACAATGAAAAGTATTTCATGTACAACAAAATTGGTTCTAGTGCAGTAGTAATAGGATCTTGTGCTCTCATTCTGCTATCTCGATCTAAGAGAAAAAGTGCAAAAACCACTTGAATACATGGCACTTGCAGCAATTGTTATCTTTGGAGCTGGATTTCTATACTCACTTTATCAAGAACATGAATATAAAGCCTCCAACAAAAAGGAAGAATATGTATTAAGTCATGAAAAACATAAGGAGCTTCCTGAGGTTCAAACAATTATGGATGAGCTAAAGGCAGAAACCCTAGGAGAGAATAAACAAAAATCTTAGTCAAAACTTACAATTCCGCTACCTGTTAGCGGAACCTGTGCAATGCATAGCAAATTTTGCCTTTAGGATAGATTATATAGTTTTAGATACTTTATCCTCTCCTCATCTACAAAGCTTCTCAGCCCTCTTCAAGCTTATATTTGCCTTTTAGTATAAAACATTATATTAATTTTTTAATTTTAGTTAAAATTTTCATTGACATTAACACCAGGGGTAATCATAATAGCATTTTATTAATATTTTAAATAAAATTATGTCTATATTAAGAAGATTACTCGGGATCAGCTCAAATACACCGGAAGTTAAAGAAGCGATAGGTTTTAACCCAGCAAAAGTAGGGTTAATTGAAGGAAATGGAATCGCTTATGGACTCAGCTATCAAGATAATGGTAATGGGAGCAGTAAAGTAAAATTACTTATTAGTCCATTATATCAATCAAAAACATACGAATGGGGTACAAATATCAGCGTAGCAAATGAATTCAAAGATCAATTATCTCTCACATTAATAGAAGATTCAGCTGAAATAGATAAAGTTGGAGTTATCTTTCCTGAAGAGGGAATTGGCGAAGAAGGAGAAAAATACGTTAAAGGTTTATCTTTTCACACTTACGGAATCAAGCAATCAATCAACGTACCTTCAGTTGAACATTTAGATAAAAGGAAATTACAAAAGAATATTAATAATGGTAGTCCTGCAAATGTGGGCAATAGTTACTCTCAACCAAGAGCAGTGAAAGTTGGTAATGGTGATGTAATTGTAATCGCTCATAACTTAAAGGATCAAACTTTAGTTTCTTGGTACTTAAAGTCAAGCGAGAGCGGGAAATTTAAAGTATTGGATGGAAAACAAGGTTTCACAGAAAGAAAGTTATTGAAGTTTAATAGCCCAGGACAATTGGCATTAGATGGAAATACGATACTTTATTCGCAAGTGAGAAAAGACATTGCTAGGAATCAAGAAGTAAGAACAAATATTTTTAAGTTCGAGATGGCTAAAGTGGTTGAGGATCTAAAAAGTGGAAAGAAAGATGAATGTTTGCTTGGTAAGAAAAATTGTCAAATAAATACAGCGTCATCTATTACTTCTAATCCAGGCGAAATAAATTTTCTACAGTATGTGAAACGAACTGAAGGTGGTGATCTAGTTGCTTTTCTTGCAGAAGACCGGTTGCCTAATAAACAAACGTTACATTTAATAAGTCTTGTTAAGAATGGATCAAAATCGAACTTTACTGTTTGCGAATTTGCAGATTCTATAGAGCAATTGTACGTTAAAGACAATGGTCAAGACAGTTTTATTGTAACTGCAGTAAGTGGAGAAAACATCGCAATTTTCAGTCATCAAAGATTTGAAAAACCTTCTAAGGTAACAATAATACCGGCAAATAGCATCAAAACTCTCAGCGATTTTGTTAACATCATTAACGGTCAATTAACACCTGATATCATTTCTAGTAGTACCGTGGCTCCTGTAACTATTACAGAAACGGTTGTGACTTCTAAGAAAACGCTGACTGCTGCAATTACTAGCGCAACAGAAACCGACACTGTAAAGACTACCAAATTAACAACAGAAGCATCAACTACCGTTGCACCTACTTCTACAATAAGTAAACCTTCAACAGAGTCAACGACTCAAACACGCACAGTAACAGTGGAGCCAACAACGGTAGCAAAAACTACTACTTCACAAGCAACCACAATTACTACAACGTCAACTAATGCGCCGATAGTAACTTCGGAAACTGAAACAAGTACTGTAAAACCTACAGCAGCAACTGCTGCGTCGACTTCTACAATGAGTAAACCTTCAACAGAGTCAACGACTCAAACACGCACAGTAACAGTGGAGCCAACAACAGTAGCATCAACTACCGTTGCAACGACTTCTACAATGAGTAAACCTTCAACAGAGTCAACGACTCAAACACGCACAGTAACAGTGGAGCCAACTGCGCCAACAACAAGCTCAGAAAAAACTACACAAACAGTATTTATTATACCAAGTACTAGAACAAGAGAGTCAACAACTCCTATATTTACCACGACTTTACTTCCTCAAACTACTTCTTCACCACAGCCTACTCAACTTGCTATAGGGTCTAATAGGGCAGGAATGATAGGAGGATCTTTGATTGGAGCAATAGGTATTGCTGGAATTATAGGATTCATAGCATATAAATGCATTAAGAAATATCACGGTTATTATAATGCTGCTCCTGTGTTAGAACTAACTAATTTCAATGATAGAAGGCGATCATCTTCAAGTGGCAATAGCGATGAAGAAATTTTTATCGCTAGTAACAGAATGAGCCATATCTCTATGCAAACTATGGATCAATCTGAAACAGTGCTAAATAGTATATCGGTAGAAAGTAGTAGTCGATCAAGAAGTAGCTCGTCGTCTTCAAGTGGTGGACCAGGCTCTTGACTAACTGAAGCAGAGTCTAAAAGTGAAAAAAGCTTATCTTGGGATAGCGATGATGTGCCAGAATATTACCTTTAGCTATTTGTCTAAATGTTTTTAATATGTAGACCGTTAGGAAATTGTCTTTTGCTTTTGTGATTTTCATGTTAAAATATAATTCCTGGGTGGAATAAGTAGCTGCTGTTATGTGATAAACATAGCAGAGGAAAGTCCGGGCTCCAAGGGAAAATAGTGACGGGTAACGCCTGCCGGAGGTAACTCCAGTTATAGGGCTACAGAAAATTACCGCCTAAAATATTTTAGGTAAGGGTGAAAAGGTGTGGTAAGAGCACACCATGGCAATGGCAACATTGGTAGTCGAGTAACCAACACTAGGAGCAAGATTAAATAGAAGTAGATTTTATGTTTTCCTCATATCTACTCGGGTAAATCGCATGAGGTAAATGGTAACATTTACTCCAGATAAATAGCTACATAAACAGAACTCGGCTTATATTTCACCTAGGCGTCACATGATACGTGCGATATAAGCCATGCTATGTTTAAATATGTAGGCATTTCATGCGTTGTCCTTCACTTGTTCTGCTTGATAGCCATCACTACTTTCGCCTACATTAACATTAGAATATTCTTCATCATCAATATACTCTTTCAGAACATACCCTCTGCCCCAAACGGTTTCTATGTGGCTTTTTCCATCATTTGCACTTTCAAGTTTCTTACGTAATTTGCACATAAAAACATCAACTATCTTGTTATCTGAAGGTTCATCCAAGCCATTGTAAAGATGATTTAAGAACATTTCTTTTGTTAGTACTGTTCCTTTACGCAGTGCTAGCAATTCTATCATAGAATACTCTTTATTAGTAAGGTGAACCGTTTTACCTTTCACCTCAACAATCCTGTGATCAAAATTGATATTTATATTACCAATCTTTATCACCGATTCAGGATGGCCTTTAGTACGACGCACTATGGCCTTAATTCGAGCTAATAACTCGCTTTTATGAAATGGCTTGGTTAAGTAATCATCGGCACCATACCCAAGCCCTTTAGCTTTGTGATTGACAGCAGATATACATGAAAGTATTAAGACAGGAACTTTGATTTTTGCACTTCTTAGTCTTAACAATATATCATATCCGTCAATATCACCAGGCAAGTGTATATCTAAAATAACTAGGTCATAGTAATCTCCGTTTGAGGAAACCATATTATTGTTATAATCTTGTGCAGAAGTAACAACGTCACAGAAGTGTCCATCAGAAGTTAAGGCGTTAACCACAGTCTTTGCACTTACTTGATCATCTTCAATTAATAATATACGCATATTTTACACCCCATAAATAATTTATAATTTTAGTAATATATATAACTAAGGAAAGTAATAAATCAAATTTTTATTAACAAATGATCAAAATTACACTTATTAATTAATAGTAAATATATTGTTCCAAAGTTATATAAATAGATCTAAAATATAATAGATATACCATGGTAGTAATAATATTTTTAGTAAATATTGAATTAAAGTTACTATTATTAAAAGAATACTTCGGTTAATAAATATTTAACTATTCTATATGTCTGTGTTATATTTTTAATTTACTTATCCTACTGTTTTAAAGTATAAGTAATACTTTCAGGAATATTGTGTGGCAATATCAATTTTAGGTGCTGGTGCATGGGGTACAGCAATCGCAATTTCACTCAGTAGTAAGAAAGATGTGATTTTGTGGACTCGCAATGAAACTACATTTGAATCAATCAACGGGAAAAGAGAAAGTGACAAGCTACCCGGTTGTCGAATTTCTGATAATGTGTCAGTAAAATTGGCTATTGAAGACACAATTAATGCTTCAGTAACAATCCTCGCTGTTCCCACTCAGTCTCTGAGGGAGGTATGTCAGCAATTGCATAATTGTAATCTGAAAAAAGATGTAGCAATAATTTTAGCTTGTAAGGGAATAGAAAAGTCTACGTTAAAATTACCTAGTGAAATAGTAAATGAAGTTTTACCTAACAATCCTATTGCTATTTTTTCAGGCCCTAGTTTTGCTATAGAAGTTGCAAAAAAATTGCCCTATTCAATGGTTCTTGCGTGCCAAAATAACACATTAGGTTCAAAGCTAGTATCAGAGCTGCAACAAAAAAATGTTAAGTTGGAGTTTAGTAACGACATTATAGGAGTACAGATTTGTGCAGCATTAAAAAATGTTTTTGCTATAGCATGTGGAATTATTTTTGGTAGAAAACTCGGGTTTAATGCTCATGCAGCGTTGATTACAAAAAGTATGAATGAAATTAAAACTTTGTACTTAGCAAAAATTGGTAACAACAATATCAATATGGATACTTTGCTCGGGCCTTCATGTTTAGGTGATTTAGTCATGACATGTACATCCTTAAATTCAAGAAATCTATCTTTTGGATTCAATTTAGGTAGTAGTCATGAGGAGTATGATATTCAACGAATCCTAATTGGAGGCAAGTTGCTAATCGAAGGTGTCAGTACTGTTAAGTCTACTTTTGATTTAACACAAAAGTTAGGAGTTAAAATGCCTATATGTGAAGCGATTTATAAATTATTGTATGAAAGCACCTCTATAGAGGATACTATTTCTGTTCTTGTAAATTAGTTTTGTACTTTGGTGTATTGTGAAATTTTTATATAAATTGATATCAACATGGTGGCTGTCTGGCACAGTAAAAAAAATGCCAGGTACCGTAGGCAGCTTAGCTTCTTATCCAATTGTTCCTGTAATACTAAGTGACAGAATTTTAGGTGTAGCAATTATTTTTTTTTTATTTTTGATTGGACTATGGTCTATAGGCAATTATATAAAACACTACAAGACTTCATGTGATCCAAAAGAGGTAGTAATTGACGAAGTAGTTGGTCAATTGCTGACAATACTTTTAGTTTCGATATTGTTAAGCCAAGAGATGAATTGCTCTTCATTGTTGTTGTGCTTTTTTTCTTTTAGGTTTTTTGATATAATAAAAACGTGGCCTATAAATTTGATCGATAAAAATACCAAAGGTCCTTTAGGTGTTATGCTAGATGATATTATAGCTGCAATTTTAGCCTGTGTTCTTATAGGAGCCTTTTATTGTTTATTGTTGATGTATGCAGGATAAAAAAATTTATTATTCAAGCTTAATTGTTCAAAATTTAAAGGATTATATACTGTACACAGTGAATTTATCTGAGTGGGAAGTACACGATGAATTTGATAACGTTACATTTACAATAAATGGTACCAGGGAATCATTATTTAATTTTGTGTTCTGTGGAGATCAATGTACCGAGCTTTCTATACAAAAAACTCTAGATTATCTCAGAACAAGAGATATAGAAGCAACATGGGTAATAAATTCACATATGAAAATAAGAGATATTTTAGAAAAGTGTGAAATAAAACACGTTAGCACACCAAAAAAAGCTTTACTTAATATGAAAAATTACTTTTTACCTGCTGATATTATTCCAAACTTAAGGTTAAATGCTGTAAATGGTAGCGACCTCTTAGAACAGTTAGATTTACACACTTCTAAAATTTTTTATCATGGCGTTGGAATTGTCAGCACATTTTTTCGCGGATTATCAAATTATGATGATAAAAACCCAAGATTAAGATTTTTTCTTGTAACACTAAATAGTGAAATTATTGGGACATGCGGTCTTTATGTTCAAGACAGTGTAGCTGGTTTTTATAGTGATGGAGTTTTACCAATTTACAGGAATCGTGGAATAGGTACCCAAATGGTTTTAGAAAGAATAAAGATAGCTAAACAGCTTGAATGCAAATATATAGTAGCACATTGTATGAAACCTTCTGTAAACCTTTATAAGAGATTGGGCTTTCAAATGTTAGGCAATCTTTACTTATATAACTCTTCAGCATAATTCTGAGCGGTTACAAGTTTTTACATCTGTTTTAGAAGTGCTATGTTTTTTTTGTATGAAGTGGTTTTAATATTGATTCTAATATTATTCTTTCTCTCTTATTCTAAATTAAAAATTAGTAATAAGATTAAGAACTTACAACATCGAAATGTTATCATAAATAATTTAATTGATACTGTGAATGATGGGTTTTATATTTGGGATGCAAAAAAGCGTATAGAAAAGTTCTCTCCCAACTTACTAATTTTGCTTAATACTGTTTTTTACTCATTTAATGAGTTTGTGAATTTTTTTGAGCAATCAGAAAGTTTAATTAAAAATTTTGCTGAGGCAAAGGAAATAAATAAATCTTTTACTCTAGATTTAAAGTCAAAAGACAGTGAGGTTTATTGCATATGTTATGGCAGAAGCATAATAGATGATTCTAACAATGTGATTGGTGTGCTGTTATGGATAAGGAATGTTTCAGACTGTAAAATAAAAGCTCACGGACTTGAGCTAGAAAATAGTAAGCTTACACAAGAAGTGGAAAGCTATAAAAATGTTTTCAACTCTTTACCATTTCCAATACTAAAATATAAAAAGAATAGAAAGGTAGAATTTTATAATTTGTTTTATGATAAATATGTAGATGGCTCTAAGAAATTTGCTATTACCAGTAGCGCTCATAGCACAAAACCAGGAAGGCATGTCGTAACTTACAAGAACGAACCTAAGGTTTTCGATTTTGTTAAAATTCCAATACAAGGTTCTGGTAGCATAGTAATGTATGGGAAAGATGTTAGTGATGCAGAGAAATTATATACTGAATTAAACAGTTACTTAGCTACACAGAAAAATTTGCTTGAGAGGTTGCCGGTTGCTATAGTAATATATAGTAAGAATCAAAAGCTAAAATTTTATAATAATGCTTTCATAAAAACTTTTCAATTTGACCCAAAATTTTTGGCATCTTATCCAACTTATCATGAAGTTATGCTTTACCTCTTCGAATCTAAAAAGCTTTTAGAAAAAGAGGATTTTCAAACTATTAGTAACCAAAGACATGAGTTATTCAAAAAATTATTTGCATCGTATGATGATACGATGCATTTCACGAATGGAAAAGCGTTCAGGGTATTAACAATACCCTACGCTTCGGAAGGTTTGCTGTTCTCTTACGAAGAATGCAAAAGATGATACTTAAACTCCTTCTTTTTCTACCATGAGCTGTTTTACTTTCGCTATTGCTCTTGCTGGATTAAGTCCTTTAGGACAAGTTTTTGTGCAATTCATTATTGTATGACAACGATACAACTTGAATTGGTCGTTTAAAACATCAAGTCTTTCACCTGTCTTATTATCACGGCTGTCAGCAATCCATCTGTAGGCTTGTAATAGTATTGCTGGTCCTAAAAATTTATCACTATTCCACCAGTAGCTTGGGCAACCAGTCGAACAGCAAGCACATAATATACAGTCGGACAAGCCATCTAATTTTTTTCTATCTTCAGGAGATTGAGAGTATTCTTTATTTGGTAGGGCAGGCTTATCTGCTTGTAACCAAGGTTTAATTGATTTGTATTGCTCATAAAATTGGCTCAAATCCGAGACTAGGTCCTTTATTACATACATGTGAGGTAATGGATATATTTTTACGTCACCTTTTATATCATGTATAGATCTAGTACATGCAAGAGTATTGGTTCCATCAATATTCATGGCACAAGATCCACATATGCCTTCTCTACAAGAACGTCTGAAAGTTAAAGTCGAATCTATTTCATCCTTTATTTTTATTAATGCATCAAGTACCATAGGGCCACAATTATCCATATCAATAAAAAATGTGTCTATTCTAGGGTTTTTCTCGTCATCAGCAGACCAACGGTAAATTTGAAATCTTCTGATGTTTTTTGCTCTAGCAGGAATAGGATAAATTTTGCCCTTTTGATTAATTTTAGAATTCTTTGGCAAAGAAAACTGAACCATATCACTTACCTTTTATTGTTTATAGCTAAAACCCTTTGTAGATAACATATTTTATTATCATCTACTATATTTTTATTAAATTCCTTTTAAATCGTGCACATATTGTAGCCAAGCGAAGCTAAAATCTCTCTTTCTAGATTTTTCATTATAATTTCTTCATCTTTTTTTTGGTGATCATAACCAAGTAAATGCAGTAATCCATGCACTAACATGTGTGCAATGTGAGCAAGAATGGGTATACAATACTCATGCGATTCTCTTTTTATTGTGTCTATTGAAATTGCTATGTCTCCTAAATCGCACTCATTAGACAATTGTTCATACGGAAATGATAGTACGTTAGTTGGCTTATCCATTTCTCTAAATTTTAAATTAAGTTGATGTAGCAAGTCATCATCAGCCAGAGCTATTGATATATTTGGTTTATAGTGGTCTATTTTTAATTCTTTTAGAGAAGCATTGATGACACCTAATACAAAATTTTTAGGATTTTCTATAATGCTGCACCATTTCTTGTCAAGAATATTTACTTCTAACATGAGTGACACATCAGTAAGGGTGTCATGCAAATAGCTGACACTGGAATCCAAAAAAGAAGAGTTATAGACCCTTGTGTCATGTACACAACTGTACGAATATTGTACACTAGAAGGATGTCATCCCAGTGCCTAGACACTGGAATCCAGGAATTTTGATTAGACATCAAGTTAGTGAATATAAAAGTAGCTAATCTTATATTAAAACACAACGGCTTTAATGTGGTTGCATTAAGGTGTTTGATGCAAAATCGGCTATAACGTTTAATGCACTGCCTTCGAGACAAATATTCATACAGCTGTGCGTTGTGTGCTGAGATGACATCATTTAGGAACTGAAATGACAGGTATTACACATCACTCATCCTTATTATTTCATTCCATTCAATTTCCGAAACTGGGGCAATTGATAAACGTGGTTGTTTTAATATAGTCATATTTTTCAAAAGTGGGTTTTGTTTTATATTATTTAACGTTACTTGGTTATTTAAAGGTTTCAAAAACTTTACATTCACTAATCCGAACTTGGGATCATTAACATGATAATACTCTTTAAATACTTCAACGATTCCAAGTATTGCTTTCTCTTTACCTGTATGATAAAAAAACGCAAGATCGCTTGCTTTCATAATTTTCATGTAATTTTGAGCTTGATAATTGCGCACACCATCCCACTCAACTACCTGATCCTTTTCCATTTTTTGCCATGAGTATTCACTTGGCTCTGACTTGAGTAGCCAAAATTGCATTATTTTTTTCTTCTTAAGTAAGCTGGTATATCATAGATATTGCTGCCCCACTTAGCTCCTTCGCTTACCTGTTCAGCTGGTTTTGTTTCCAGTGTTTTGTCTTGCGTACTTTCACTTTGACTATATGGCCACTTAAATTTCTCTTTCTCTGAGTCTTCGCTCTGACTTATAGGTGAAGTTTCTGATTTATTATTGCGACCATCAATGCCAGTTGCAAGAACAGAAACTCTAACTCTTCCCTCCATCGCTTGATCAAAAGTAGCACCAAATATTATATTTGCATTTTCATCTACTTCTTCACGCACTCTATTGGCTGCAGTATCAACTTCAAACAGAGTCATATCTCCGCCACCAGTAATGTTAATTAATATTCCTTGCGCACCTTTCATTGATACATTATCAAGCAATGGATTAGATATTGCAGCCTCTGCAGCGCTAATTGCTCTATCTTCTCCTTCTGCCTCTCCGGTGCCGATCATCGCTTTGCCCATCTCGCTCATTACTGTTTCTATATCAGCGAAGTCAAGATTAATAAGCCCTGGCATGACCATCAAGTCAGTTACTCCTCTGATGCCAATGTGCAGAACATTATCAGCAAGTTTAAATGCATCAGAAAATGTAGTTTTTTCATTTGCAATTCTAAATAAATTCTGATTTGGAATGACAATAAGTGTATCCACGTATTTTTGCAATTCTTCAAGTCCAAGCTCTGCAATGCGCATGCGGCGCACACCTTCAAAACCGAACGGTTTAGTTACAACTCCAACAGTCAATATCTTTTTTTCTTTTGGCACTCTATCCTTAACTGCGGCTCTTGCTTCTCTGGCTGCTTTTGCAATTACCGGTGCTGCACCGGTTCCAGTACCACCGCCCATTCCTGCTGTGATGAAAAGCATATGACTATCTTTTATATGCTCCATAATCTCATCAATTGATTCTTCTGCTGCACCTTTGCCAACATCAGGCAAAGCACCAGCACCAAGACCCTTAGTTAAATTAATGCCAAGCTGAATTTTTTTATCACATAACGACTTTTCTAGTGCTTGAGCGTCGGTATTTGCGACAACAAAATTCACTCCTTGCAAATTAGATTGGATCATGTTATTCACAGCATTTCCACCAGCACCACCCACTCCCACAACGGTAATCCTTGGGTGTAATATAGGTAACTCCGGCAGACTAAGATCAATAGACATTTAAATTACTCAAATTTAGCGAATTCACTTGATAGTAAGTTACCGCTTTTTTAACAATATGCAAATACTTTTCACTCCTATAGACATAAATAGCAAACGGGATTTACTTATTCTTAACATTATTAATTAATAGATGTAACGATTACAGATGTTCATATAACATCACTTCAATTCAATCAACACAAAAAGATCATAAAAAGGGATAGAAGTCTATCCCTTTTTATTGAAAATTGCTACTAACTTGCAACAGAAATTCCTTCTTTTGATACCTTGAGTATTTGCTTGAGCTCTTCTATTTTGCTTGCTGGTGTTTTACCATTAAGCAATTCACCTGCTTTCTCAATTTGACTTGCCTTATTACTATCCTTATACATAAAAACACCAGCAGTAACTACTGCAGCTACTGAAACAGCAATTATCAAACTAGCAATTAGTGGATGAGCAACTAAAAATGCAGATACTGCAGTAATAGCAGGACTAACAAGTGTTGCAGCTTTTGTTCCAACTGTACCAACGAAAGCCGCATAAGCTGGGCTCAAAAAATAAGCAGCTATAAGTGCTACTGCTAAAAACGTACCACCACCAACAACAGTTGTTTTTAATTTGTTATTCTTTGCATACTCACCAAACCCACCAGCAGCACCTGGAATTCCCCCATAATCATCAGCTTGTTTATATCCTCCTGAAATAGCACAAAAAACGCCATCCCTATCTTTATATTTATAATTTGTTAATGTCATAACTCTACTCCTTAAATAGAATGTTAAAATTTCATTAAGGGCAGTATATAGTGAAATAAATTATCTGTCAAGTAAACTAATTTTTTAATATACCCTTATTCTATAATTCAGTGCTTCAGCAATGTGTGCTCTTTTTACTTTTTCAGTTTTTGCAAGATCTGCAATGGTTCTTGCAACTTTTAATACACGTGTATAGCCTCGATTGGAAATATAATTTTCTTTCAGTACGTATTTTAGCAATTCTAACCCTGCCTGATCTGGTTCAGTAAATTTATTAAATGCTTCACCGCTTACTTCTGAATTGCAACGAATATTTAATTCACTATAGCGCTCAGTTTGAACTTTTCTTGCTGCTATCACTCTTTCTCTTATGATTTTAGTACTTTCTCCCTCCACAGAGATTTCAGGAGAGAGTATGCTAACGTTTGGCATTTCAATGCATATGTCTATTCTATCAAGCAATGGGCCTGATATTTTGTTTTTGTAATCTGTGCCACACTTTGGAGCTTTGTTGCACGATCTGCTTGCATCACCTAAATAACCGCACCTGCAAGGGTTCATTGCAGCAATCAGTTGAAAATTTGCAGGGTAGGTTATGTGAGCATTTGCCCTTGCAACGGTAACTTTTCTATCTTCAAGTGGTTGGCGCAGAGAATCAAGCACAAGTCTTGGAAATTCTGGCAACTCATCAAGGAATAACACGCCATTGTGAGCCATGGTAATTTCTCCAGGTTTTGCATTCTTTCCTCCCCCTATCATTGCTGGCATAGAGCATGAATGATGAGGTTCACGAAAGGGACGAGTTGCTTTGAATATTTCATTACCAGTTTTTGTTATGCTGGAAATAATATTAACATCAATCATCTCCTGTTCGGTCAAATCAGGCAGCAATCCTATAAAGCGCTTAGCAAGCATTGATTTTCCAGTACCAGGAGGGCCAACAAGAAGCATATTATGCCCACCTGCTGCTGCAATTTCAGCTGCTCTTTTTGCAACAACTTGGCCTTTGATATCCTTCATATCGGGAACCAATCTTTTCTCTTTGGGTGCATCACTATATTTAGAAATTACTGGTTGAATTAATTGCTCACCCTTAAAGTGTCTGATAATATCAGTTAATTTCTCTATAGCTAGAATTGAAACATTCTTTACCCATGAAGCCTCTACTCCATTTCCCCTTGGGCAAATTACTCCTTTATTTGCCTTTTTTGCATTAATTGCTGTTGGCAGCACTCCTGAAACTGGAATAACTCTGCTATCAAGAGCCAGTTCACCCATGATTATATAAGACTGAACTTTTTCAACTGGTATCACATTCATTACAACAAGTAGTCCAATAGCGATAGCCAAGTCATAATGACTGCCTTCTTTCAGCAAATCCGCAGGGGAGAGATTAACTGTAATTCTTTTTGGAGGTAGTAGTAGATTGATTGAATTTAACGCTGCTCTGATGCGCTCTTTGGATTCCGCAACAGTTTTATCCGGCAATCCAACAATATTAAAAGCTGGAATACCATTTGCCATATGAATTTGTGCATTGACATTTACTGTGCTAATTCCCTGAAGCGCAACGGTATTTATATTTGCAATCATAATACATTATATAAAATTGTTAATATAATATATTAAAGAAGTGATGAAGTAAAGGCTACAGCAATTAAAGATGGCTTAACTTAGCAAAAAAGTGCATAGTATCCTATCACTTTACTGATTACAAAATGTTTATAAGGATAATCGCTTTTCTTTTGCTATACTCAAGCGCAGTTTTCTGTAGTGATTGTAATTTTAATTTACCATACTGTGGGCTCAGTTGTAATCTGGATCTATCATATAGAAATTTAAGTAATATAAAAAAATTGTTGAATAACGACGATAAGTTTGTTGCGCTTACGTTTGATGATGGGCCTTCCAACAATAGAATAAACGATATTATTAATGTTCTGGAAAGCTATGAGGCAAAAGTAACGTTTTTTGTACTTGGTGAACGTATAAATAAAAAAACGTCTAAAATAGTAAAGAAAATTCATGAATCAGGTCATGAGTTAGGCAATCACTCTTGGTCGCATAGGAAGTTAACATCGCTTTCAAGTGAGGAACAATTGCAAGAACTGGAAAAGACAAATACAGCAATTAAAAATGCAACAAAACAAGATGTAAAATGGTTTCGCCCACCATATGGATGTCATGACGATAATCTGATTGAAAATACTAATAAATTGGATATGTATTCGATATTATGGACAGTTGATTCGCTAGATTGGCAAGGTGATAAACCAGAAGCTTTAGTTGAAAGAGTTTTAAGTAATGTACATAATGGGGCAGTTATACTGTTTCATGATCACAATAACAGATCAAACACAATTGAAGCTTTACCTCATATTATTAAAATACTAAAAAAATCGGGTTACAAGTTTGTTACCTTAAGTGAGTGGGAGGAAAGGGTTTGTAATACGGTAAAAGCCAGAAGTATAATAATCAAAGAGGGGGGAAAAGTGCGTTTTGAAGGAATTTTATGCGGACAAAAAACAAAGTCTTTAACCGCAGAGCATTCATATTAGGTGGTATTCAGCTTACCATTTCCGCTATTTTTAGCTATAGGTTATATAATTTACAAATACGAAACAGACAAAAGTACGAAGCATTATCTAATAGTAATAGAATAAGAGTCGCTACTATTATGCCTCAGCGGGGCAAAATTTTAGATAGGAATAGCATTGAACTTGCGATAAATAAAATTTCGTATGTTGTTCTGTTTGATGGACAAAAAACTTCTGGTGAGGAGGTCGATTTGCAAACATTATCAGAAGTCGAGTCTAAAATAGCAAAATCATCAGAAAAAATAACTGCTCTTTATAAACGTTATTACCCGTTTGGTTCAATATGTTCTCATGTAATCGGATATACAAAAAGACAGCAAGGCATAAACGAAGTAGGAATCAGCGGTATTGAATATACATATGATCATATATTGAAAGGCAAGTCAGGAAAATCTGAGCAGGAAATAAATTCTAAAAAACGCGTCATAAAAGAATTATCAAGTATACCACAGCAAGACGGACAAGATGTACAGCTAACAGTTGATATTAATCTGCAAGAGAAAATCGCAGAGGTATTTAAAGATCACCAAGGGTCCGCAGTGGTAATTGATGTAAGTAACGGAGAAATTTTAGCACTATATAATTCACCTTCTTACGATAATAATCTTTTTGCTAGCAGACTATCAAATGAGACTTGGGAAAGCTTGAATGCTCCTTCATTACCACTTGTGAATCGTGCATTGTCGTATCAAATTCCACCTGGTTCAATATTTAAAATAATAGTTGCGCTTGCGGGTTTAAAAGACGGGATAATAACACCAAAAGAGAAATTCTCGTGCAAGGGCTATATGAAAATAGGTGAGCGGAAATTTCGTTGTCTGAAAAGCAAAGTCCATGGGTATGTATCTTTAAATGAGGCAATGGCATTATCATGCAACACTTACTTTTATAATATAGGAAAAAAAATAAGTGTAGACTCTCTGGTAGAAATGGCCAGAAAATTTGGTATTGGAAGTGGGCCACTGATTGGAACGTTTAAAGAAGAAGCTCCGGGATTGTTGCCAGATAGAGATTGGCGTACACGAAAGCTATATTCGCAGTGGTATTTAGGTGACACTATCAACTTAGTTATAGGACAAGGGTATTTGCTTACAACACCACTGCAGCTTGCAGTTCTTGCAGCGAGAATTGCAACAGGAAAAGAGGTAATTCCCCACATTGAGATGAGTAATACAGTGCAAAATTTCCCTGACATTGATGTGGATTATGAGCATCTTAGCATAGTCCGAAAAGCTATGTTTGACGTGGTGAATTCTAACTATAGAAAAGGGCTAAGCGGCATACAAATTGCCGGTAAAACTGGTACACCAGAAATAAACTCTAAGGGCGAAAGTCATAAGTTATTTATCGCTTATGGCCCTTACCATAACCCGCGCTACGCAATCTCTGTGTTTATAGAACACGGTAAAGCCCCACGCAAAGATGTTGCAATTGCTAATGAGATATTTCAGTATATGCTTGAAACTATGAGTATTAGACTTCTTGCATAACCATATAACATTGGGAA
>DWUL01000011.1:0-23057 GCA_018249735.1 Luehdorfia japonica | reverse complement strand
AATGGTTATTTATAATGAATTTTGTCAGTAGCCACCAGATTTTTTCGGTTGCTATGCAACAAAGCCATCCCAGTGTCTGGGCACTGGGATAACATCTTTGTGTTTGAGGCAAAATTGGCTATAACATTCAACACACTGCCTTCACAAACAAATGTTCGTACAGTTATGTGCTTGACACTAGGGTCCAGAAATTTTTTTACCTTAAGTTAAGTTCAGCTATACTTAAGAGCAATCACTAATCATCATCTCCGAATATAGAGCCAATTTTTTTGCCTCTACCGGGAGAAAATTTATTAGTCCAACTGCTTTGCACTTTGATTACGTCTTTAGTGGCGGTTTTATTGCTGTATTCCTTGATTTTCTTATCTATTCTATCCATCATTTGTGGATCCAGGCAGCTCTTTTTCCATTGATCAGTAGCAAGGAACACTTTGTTTAAATCTTGAGTGCGAATTAAGTATTCTTTATCCTTAGGATAAACCTCTTGTGCCCAAGCAAATAGCTCAAAATAGCGTGCAAACAATTCAGATGCACGTGATTTTGCAGTTTGATAAGCTTGTATCTCCTTAAATATAACTTGGCTAATAATTTTCTGCACAAGAACATTTGCTTGCCTTAAATTCTGCTCAATATCCTGGTAAACCTTATGGAGAAATTCCTGCTCTAGGCTCAAGTTAAGCTCATTTTCAACCATATGTGAAAGTTCATGCACTATAATGTATGGATTTGACCTTCTCAGCACAATAACATACCTATTTGCACTGGAAGATTGAATTGTCTTACACACCCCTTCTTCCATATCCACTAATCCCTCTTGATATATCTCAAACAAGAGCCTATTTTGCTTTATTAGTGATAAAGTGAGGTTTAATGTATTTCTAAACTTCTCAAATTGATAGAGATACTCAATATATCGTATTACATTTTCACTGCTTCCTACTTGAGTTGCTTGTTTTATTAAATTCCTGATTAGCATGCCTTATTATTAAAGGAATTTTTTTTATACTCAAGAGCTATAAAGTGTTTTTAGGGAGCCTGATTGCATAGCTAAAGTAATTCAGGTTTACTGATAACCGTCATACCGTTGCGAACTGTCATACCGCCGCGGCGCTAACACGTAACTGGATGACGATTGTCAGGCCAGTGTCCCTATGATGTCATCCAAGTAGCCCCTTTTTTGTCATCCCAGTGCGTGACACCCTACTAGCGGAAGTTACTCTCGAATGTTTGTTCATGTTGCTATAAATATTAAGAAATTTACCAAATGAAAAAAAAGGCAAAAGAAGCCCTAGTCATTATCTATTTTCAGTATTTGGCGTTTTTTAAGTCTTAAACACTGCAATTTAGCTGCTTTTAAATGCAACTAACCTACACCGCAAGTGTTTAAGAAATTTACCAAGCAGAAAAAAAGGCAAAAGAAATCCCGTGTTAGCTAGTTGTCACTCTCTAATCCTGCAAATTGGCGTACTATACTGTCTTAAACGCTTTATAAGCGCGTTTCAGCTTATATAGGTAAAAACCCAGAATGTTGTGAAGACATAAGGTGCACATAGTGCAAAAAATTAAAAATAAGACGCCAACTACGTTGTTTTCTTGCTGTTTAATCTGCACAGATGAAGATAACTGAATACCTTCATTTTCATGATAAAGGGGCTGGCGGAGTTTGTCAAGGAAGTTTTTGTTTCTATTGGATGACAGTTGTGGCCTGTGTAAGAAGCCTATTGTCTAACTATATACCTAAATTTTATTACGGCACTTTCACTACTACTTTAACGAGTGAGCTACCTTTCTATAAAAGACCTATCGACTGTTGCAATTATAGGCGTAAACAAGAATGATAAAAGAGTACGAGACTGAGTAACTACGTACACTTCTGCTGGCATACCAGGGTATAGGTATACATTTTTAAACTGAGCAAGCTCTGACTTTGGTATCACCACGCGCACTGAATAATAACGCCCTAGTCTTGGATCATCAAGAGCATCAGGAGAAATATGGCTTACTATACCACTAATTAAACTTAAACGACGTGCACTGTAAGCACTTAACCGAACTTTAACCTTTAGTCCTTCTAGCCCATCAATAGAGACTATGTTGCTATCTTTCTTTTGTGCTGACAGTACCTCTTCTATGTTTCTGGTCTGAATTTTAGCATCTATTATTAAGTCATCATCCGATGGCACTACGCTCATGATCGGAACTCCAGATTGTATAACACCACCTTCAGTATGGTATCTTATATCTGTAACTATCCCATCTTGAGGGGATTTAATTATTGTACGTGCCAGTGAATCTTCAGCAACCATCAGCCTCTCTTTCAAGTCTGCAATAGACGTACTAACTTCCTTAAGTTCAGCGTTTGCTCTTTCTTGAGAATCATTTTTTACGTTTATAATTTCTAATTCGTTCTCTCCAATTTTTTGCTGCACTTGAGATATTGCAGAACGGTAATGTCCAACTCTGCCTTCAATTTCAGCAAACTGTTTTTCTAAAGCTAAAATGTGTGGTTTGCTTATATGGCCACTATCAAGTAATTGTCTTTTTGTTTCCAACTCCTCAGTTATCAAGTCATATTGCTTATGAGCTGCATTTAGTTGAAAGTTTAGCCCCGCTAATTCATCATTTAACTGCTTTATACGTTGTTGCAGTATGTCTGTTTTTCCCAATATGCTCTTTCTCTGAGAGTTAAACAACTTTACTTGATTCTTTATCGCTTTCTTTACAAGTTCATCGTGAGATAATTTTTTAACCTCATCAGGAAACTCGAGCGTGTCTAAATCTCCTCTGATTGCAATAAGCCTTGCTTCTGTTGCTAAAAATGATAAGAGCTTCTCTTTGATAATACTTAAATTCGCCTTCTCGTTAACATCACTCAACAAAACTAGAGGCTCATCTTTTTTAACTGCTTGGCTCTCTTTGACTAAAATTTTGTTTATTATTCCTCCACCCAAGTGTTGAACTATTTTCCTATTTGAAGATACAATAACTTCTCCACTTGCATGCACCGCACCGTCAATTGGAGCTATAGCCGACCAAATACCACCTATCCCAAAAAAGATGAGTATTACTACCAGACCAAAAAATAGTGGTCCCCATGTTACTCTCAGAACTTCATTTACGTTATTACTTTCGCGTTTTAAAATAAAATTTATCACTGCATCAATCAATGCAAATGTCTTATCCAAAAATTTTGGGTACTTCTTCTTTTTATTTCTTGCTCCTTGCATATTTATATTATCACTATGGCCAATCAGGCCTGTCAAAGAAAATCTAGCGCTAAGCTTTTTCAACTTACTTATCATAATACTACTGTGAATTTGTGTTAACCCAAGATAACACACAAAAACAAAGAATCTATAATTTAGGCATTCCATTTAGACTGCAGAGCACCAGAATAAACTATTTAGTAACAATTCCTGCATCAACTATGTTTTTAAAATTTTTTGACGTTTAACTTTATTATAACTTTTCCTTTATTTTGTGAATATCTGAGTTACTTATATTATGTAAGAAATCTATTGCCAACCAGTCAATATTCTGTTAGGAATTAAGATAATATAAAGTTATTATGTTTAAATTGGAAAGCAGAAAGTTCCTGATTACTGGCGCATCAGGCGGAATAGGGCAAGCAATTGTAAAAATTATGCACAAAGCCGGAGCAACTTTATGTATTTCTGGCACAAAAAAAGAAGTGCTCGAAGAAGTTGCTAAACAATATGAAAAAAATATGCACATACTCCCTTGTGACTTATCAAATGCTGAGGAAGTAAATCAACTAATAAATAGAGCAAGTGAGTTGATGGAAGGCTTTGACGGGCTTGTATGCAATGCGGGCATTACGCGAGACAGTTTATTATTGAGGATGACAGATGAAGCATGGCAAAAAGTAATTGATATTAACTTGAGTTCTACATTTAAGCTGAGCAGAGAAGCATGCAGAAAACTAATTAAGAATAATTGGGGAAGAATCATAAATATTTCCTCAATAGTAGGGCTGACAGGAAACGCCGGGCAAGCAAATTATGCAGCATCTAAAGCTGGAATAATAGCTATGAGCAAATCTATAGCAAAAGAAGTTGCAAGTCGTAATATAACAGTAAATTGTATTGCTCCTGGGTTTATAGATACTAAAATGACTGAAGTTTTAAATGAAGGACAAAAGGGAAAAATATTAGATAATATTCCAATGAAAAGAATGGGAACAGGGGAAGAAATAGCAGCAGGGGTCTTATTTTTAGCAAGTGATGAAGCAAAATATATAACAGGACATGTGCTCAACATTAATGGTGGGTTATTTATGTAGCAACACTTATGTATGGACAAATTATAATTTTTACTTTAAAATAAAAATATGTGTAGGTTTAGGTTTGCGTTAATTTATTATTTAGAGGCAAAAAAATGAGCTCTATAATGAAATTTTTTAGTGTTTTTTTTGTAGTATTGCTTTTCTCCTTCTCAGGTTATGCAGTTGACCCTGATATGGATGACACAACTAAAGTAATATGCAATATTATTGGTTATGTTTGGGGAATAGGCGGTCCACTTATGACAGTAGTAATAATTGGTGCAGCTTTGCTTGCAATATTTGGCAGGATGCCGTGGCCAGCCCTCTTTGCTCTAGGCATGTTCTGTGGTGTATTTTTTGGCGCTAAAACTATCATAACAAAAATTATGCCCAACGTAAGCGATGAAGCAAAAGCTATGTTGGAAAAGTGTGGACAAAAATAACCCAAAAAGTGCAGAAATGCTTTTTTGTTATCCATTAAATCGCTTCATATCTTCAACTTGCAACAAATAAGGGCTATCTTTTGGTAAAGTTTTAACAGCTAGCTCAGCATATTTTGTAAATTGCTTTAAATCGCCTTCAATACAAGCCTTTTTTGTCAAGGCAAAATAATGCATTGCCGTATCAGCTTCACATTTATATGCAATGCTTAAATATTTCCAGACAAAAGCGTTATTTGGTTCTACATTCAAAATCTGCTCCAGGTAAAAAATCGCCTTTTTTGCATCACCGTGTAATAATAAAGTATGAGATAATGCAAGTTTCACTAAATAACTGTTTTTCTCAGATAAATACCTAAGCGATTCCTCATACATTTTTATTGCTTCACTTAAATTTCCGGCCTTGTATAGCATTTCTGCTTTTAATTCATATAGGTATGGGTCATTGCGTGACTCTTGAATCAATGAATTAACTTTAGCAATAGCCTCTTCTATCTTTCCTTGCCTATAGCAAACTATAGCATTTACATACTCAGAATTATTTTCATATTTATTAGATAACACATGAATAGGAGCAAAGAAAGAGTCTAGCTTTGCAACCACACGCTCAAACTTTAGTAACTTATCCGCAAAAATTGGTTTTACGTTGTTTTTGACCTTATAATTTTGTACAGCAAATATGCGTTTCTCACTAAGTGGGTGAGTACGGAAATATTCCTCGGTATTCTCATGCTCAATACTTTTAAAATAATCAAAAATCTCTTTCATACCTGAATTATCATAGCCAGATTCATCAAGGTACCTTAAAGCATAGCTATCTGCTACACTTTCTTGCTCTTGAGAATAGTTAAAAAATAGCCTTGAACTGAGTGCTACACCACTAAGTAAAATTGCACCAGCAATCTGAGGGTTAATGATAATACTCGAAACTAATCCTACCATATAACTAATCATTGCTATCGATTGAAAATAACCCATAGCATTACTCATTTGCAATATATGACCAGCAGATATGTGAGCAATCTCATGTGCTAATATACCAAGCAGGACATAAGGTTTAGCCGAGTATTGTAAAAGTCCTAAATGAATGAAAATACTGTTATTGTTAATTACAAAAGCATTAATCGAATTATCATTAATTATAAAAACTTTTATTCGGTCACTATCAATGTTTGCAGCGAAAAATAAAGGTTGCGCTAGCTCTTTCACTATTGCTTCCACTTCACTATCTCTAATAATGTTAATAGAGTAAGCATTATTATAATATGCAAAAAAGAACAATAAGGTCAAAAACTTAGCAATTCTAAACATGGAAATTCTGTGCTTGTATAATTTATAGGAATTCTATATTTTAACACTTAAATTATACAAATTTATAAACGCTAGTTTAAATTTTTAACGTAACTGATAAGTTTGTCGATGGTAGTTAACTTAATTTTATGTTGTTCAGCAAATTTAAGTAACTGAGGTAAGCGCATCATAGAGCCATCATCATTCACTAATTCACAAATAACTGCTGAATGATCAAACCCTACTAACTTCGCCATTTCAACACTCGCTTCAGTATGACCAGCACGTTGTGCCACCCCACCTTTATGTGCAATTACAGGAAAAACATGACCTGGAGTTATGATGTCATCCTGAGTGCCATCCTTGTTGATAGCAGCATGTATAGTTTTCGTTCTATCCTCTGCTGAAACACCGGTTGTAATGCCATAACGTGCATCAATTGATGTAGTAAATGCGGTATGATTTTCACCAATATTTTTCTTTTCCATGAAATTAAGGCCCAACCTTTTCATGTGAAATTTAGTCATTGCTAAGCAAACAACCCCTGTACCGTACCTAACCATAAAAGCCATATGTTCCGGCTTTATTTTCTCAGCTAAGACAATCAAATCGCCTTCATTTTCTCTATTTTCATCATCAACTAAAATGAATAATTTACCGGAACGAGCATCCTCTAATACATCTTCCACAGAAGAAATACCTGGTAGACTCATTGAAGCATAAGTGGCCTGTACCATAATAATTTACTTAAATTCAATCTTAACTATTTTATACAATTTCTCTCCATTTGGCACTGTCACTTCCACATATTCACCGACTTTTTTGCCAATTAAGGCACTCCCAAGTGGTGAACTAGTAGATATTAACTGCTTTGAAACATCAGCTTCATATTCACCTACAACCTTATAAACATATTCCACTTCATTGTTATTATCACTTAACATGCTTAATGTCACAGTTGCACCAAACATTACTGAATCACCAGACAAATTTTTTACTTCTATTACTTCCGCATGTGAGAGCTTACTTTCTATCTCCATTATACGGCCTTCAATAAAACCTAACCTTTCCCGTGCTGCATGATACTCTGCGTTTTCAGACAAATCACCTTGATCACGAGCATCAGAAATAGCCTGTATCACAGAAGGTTTTTCTTCCTTTAATTTTTCAAGTTCGGCTTGCATATTCTCAAAACCTTCCCTCGTCATAGGAAATTTATTAATAATGGATGAAGCCATAATCACCACCTAAACGCAATTAAATTGAGTAACGAAATTACTCACAATGTTAAAAATATCACCTTTTATATCATCACTCATGTCATTTGACAACTTTTTTAAAACCCCAGGGTGTACAGTATGAAAATAATTAATAAGATCATGTTCAAATTTATTAATGTAACTTATTTGTATTTTACTTAACTGATTATATAGGTTAGAAAAAATATACATCAGCACTACTTGCTCTTCTATTGACATAGGTAAATGTTGTTTTTGCTTTAATAACTCGACAAGATATTTACCCCTATTCAAGGATAATTGAACACTAGCATCAAGATCAGAACCAAATTTTGCGAAATCTTCTAATTCTCTATACTGAGCTAAGCTTAGCTTTATAGAACCAGCAACTTTCTTCACAGACTTTAGTTGTGCAGCAGAACCAACCCGTGAAACTGACAAACCTATATTTACTGCAGGTCGAAATCCTTTATAAAATAATTCAGACTCAAGAAAGATCTGCCCATCGGTGATTGAAATAACATTTGTTGGCACATATGCAGATACATCACCAGCTTGAGTTTCGACAATTGGCAAAGCAGTTAAAGACCCCTGCCCTTTTTTATCAGACATTTTAGCAGCTCTTTCAAGCAAGCGAGAATGTACATAGAATATATCTCCAGGGTAAGCTTCACGACCAGGAGGACGTCTGAGCAATAAAGACATCTGCCTATATGCTACAGCATGCTTAGATAAATCATCATATACAATCAAACAATGCATTCCATTGTCACGAAAAAATTCCCCAATAGTGCAACCAGCATAAGGTGCTAAAAATTGCATAGGCGCGCAGTCAGATGCACTAGCCACAACTACAGTTGTATACTCTAATGCTCCACTTTCTTTTAGCTTATTTACCACTTTTGCGACTGTTGAAATTTTTTGTCCAATAGCAACATAAGCACAGTAAACTTTTTGATTTTCATCTACTTCATCATTAATCTTCTTCTGATTTATAATAGTATCAAGCGCAATAGTAGTTTTACCAATTTGTCTATCGCCAATAATTAATTCACGTTGCCCTCTACCTATTGGAATTAGCAAATCTATAATTTTAATTCCTGTTTGCAACGGTTCATGCACAGATTTACGATCAATAATACCTGGCGCTTTGGATTCTATATCCATCCTATTTTTAGTTCTAATTTCTCCGCAACCATCTATAGGCTGACCTAATGCATTTACAACTCTTCCTAATAATTCATGCCCTACAGGCACCTGCACAACATTACCACTACATTTTACAACGTCCCCTTCTTTCACATCACGGTCATTACCAAGCACAACTATTCCAGCCGTATCATGATCTAAATCAAGAACTATTCCTTCTACACCGCTTGCAAAAAATACCTTTTCACCGAATTTTGCTTTTTCCAGTCCATAAACCAATGCAATACCATCTGTTACTGAAATTACTTCACCTATATTTTCCCGCTTTATAGGATTATCAAACGTCTCAACTTTTTCCCTTATTACACTTGCTATCTCAGAAACATTCATACTGTTCTTCATACAAAATTCCTTACTTTTAATATTTCCATTTTACTTAAGTCAACTAACCTATCCAAGTAACTTTTTAGCGAAGCATCGATCAAATTAAAACCATACCTAACTACGAAGCCACCCAGTATAGAAGGGTCAACCACATTGCTTACTTTTATTATTTTACCAAGAAAGCTCAAAGATTCAGTAATTATTTTTATATCAGATTCCTTTAAAGTTTCTGCTGACTTTATAGTAATCTCGAATTCATTTTCATTTTCTCTTGCAAGACTTAAGAATTTTTCTAATATAAGGATCAATAAACTAGAGCGTTTATTTGCAAATATAACCATAATAAATTTTACTAAATTCTCACTCAAGTGCTCATTTATAGAAAGTATCACTTTTTTTTTGTGTGCAAAAGAAATCATAGGATGGGATAGATACACAAAAACGTCACGTTGATCCTTAAAAAAAGCCAACAAAAATTCTACTTCTTTCCTTATAATACCTAACCTGCTTCCTGAGACATGAAACAGCACTCTAGCGTAAGATGAAACTAAATTATTGTATTGGGTCTTTTTCATATTAAATCCAGTAAATCTAAATTAATTCAGCTACAAATCTTTCATTCTTCAATCCAAGCATTTTTTATATAAACAGGTCTTCTCTTTAAGGAAAGAAAATATAAATCATATCTGACTGAATAATTTAAAAAACTAAGGTTTTTACTTAAGAAATACTTAGAAGAATTTATAATAGACTGACATTGAAGATGAGATATCGGTATTTCTTTTCCAAGTAAACTTGTTTTAACTTCTATAAAAATCAGCTCCTTTTTTTTAGATACAATTAAGTCAATTTCACCGAACTTACAACGGTAACGGCGTTTTATAACATTATACCATTTCAGTCTTAAATACGCTAAAATTAACAATTCGCCAAAGTAACCTATAAAGTAGCGTAACCTACTTACCATAAGAAGAACAATTATGATAATAATTAACTTTGTGTAACTACTTTGCCTCCTTCTCTATTTTTACTATAAACCTTACCTCTTGCTGCAACATCCCTATCAACCAGTTCTATCACTGCCATTGAAGCACAATCACCCTTTCGAGTGCTAAATTTTATTATTCTAGAATACCCACCCTCACGATCTTGATAACGGCTGGCTAAGACGTTTAATAACTTATCAACTGCTAACTCACTATTATGAAGGCGTGAAAGCAAAAGTCTTCTACCATGTAAAGTATTCTTATTCTTAGCAATTGTAATAAACTTTTCGACATATGGACGAAGTTCCTTAGCTTTTGGTAAAGTAGTTACAATCTGCTCATGGTTAATTAATGAGATAGACAGATTCTTTAACATCGATAATCTATGTTCAGTACAAAGAGATAGTTTACGTTTTTTTATTCCATGTTTCATATATCACCTAATCTTCATCAGTATGTTGTTTAGCCAACTCATCTATATCTTTAGGCGGCCAGTTTAGCACATTCATACCCAAAGACAAGCCAAAATTAACCAAAACTGCCTTAATCTCATTCAAAGACTTTCTGCCAAAATTAGCAGTTCTTAACATTTCACCTTCTGTCTTCTGCACAAGATCACCTATATAAGTGATGTTTTCGTTTTTCAGACAGTTATGAGACCTGACAGATAATTCCATTTCATCTACCTTACGCAATAAGACAGGGTCATAACCCAAGTCTTTAGCACCACTAGACGAAGAAACTTGCGATTTTTTATAACTCACATCAGAACTAATAAAGGGCTGAAGTTGCTCCTGTAATATTCTTGCAGCAAAGTCAACAGCTTGACTCGGAGAGATTGTACCATCAGTTTCAATTGACAATATCAACTTATCCTTATCAGTAACTTGGCCAACACGACTGTTCTCTACCTTGTACGAAACCCTGTTGACAGGGCTATACAACGCATTAACTGGAATAAAACCTATTAAATCCTGTTCGCTCATAAGCTTCACAAGTTCATTTTCTTTATATTTAGTTACAGGAAGATAACCTTTTCCGCTAGCCACATATATGGTCATGTTAAGCTCTATATTTTGCCCCAGCGTACATATTAACAAATCTTTATTAACAATAGAGCATTGATCATCTGTTTCTATCATTCCAGCTAATACCTGGCAAGGCCCTTTAGCGTTTAAATTTAAGCATTTATTAGAAGCACCATTTAATTTACACCTCAACATGCCCATATTTAATACTATATCAGTTACATCTTCTCTCACCCCTTGAATTGAAGTAAACTCATGAGTTACACCTTCAATTTTTATTCCATAAACAGCACTACCTTTAAGAGAAGATAACATTACACGTCTTAATGCATTACCTAATGTTAAAGCAAAACCACTTTCCAGCGGTTCTAGCACTACATCACTTTTTTCACTGGAATCATCTGATATTACCTTAACTGAACTAGGTTTAATCAATTTATCTAAATTGCTACAAAGAGAAACATCATTATTATAATACATAAAACAACCTTTTCAAATATCCTATACTCTTCTTTTTTTTCTTAATCTGCACCCATTATGAGGAATTGCGGTTTTATCTGCAATCGAAGTCACAGTCAACCCACAGTTCTGAAGTGCTTTAACCGCAGCTTCGGTACCAAAGCCAGGACCACGAATTATTACAGAGACAACCTTCATACCAAATCTCTCCATTGCATTCTTCGCAGCAGACTCCGCAGCCTTACCTGCAGCATAAGGTGTGGATTTTCTCGAACCTGAAAAACCACATGCACCCACAGAAGTTTGACATAGCGTATTACCATGAACATCAGTTACATTTACAAAAGTATTATTAAAAGTTGCACGAATATGGACAACACCAGTAATAAACTCCTTCTTACTCTTACCAACCGTTTTGACTTTTTTCATTAAAACTCACAATAATAATAAATTTTATTTTTTCCCAGCAATAGGCAACCGAGATCTACCTTTACGAGTCTTAGCATTAGTATGAGTCCTTTGCCCTCTCACAGGTAAACCTTTTCTATGTCTCACCCCTCTATAGCATCCCATTTCCACTAAAGATTTTATGTTCATAGCCACTTCTTTTCTGAGCTCACCTTCTATAACATAATTTTGTCTAATGAAACCGCTGATCTTTTCTATATCTTCATCTCGTAATTCTGAAACACGTTTGCGCTTATCAACTTCGCAAGCGTGACAAATTACATTCGCAGTAGCAATACCTATACCATATATATAAGTTAATGCAAAAGGAACACATTTCCTCACTGGAATATTTATGCCTGCAATACGTGCCACTGGTACCTCGATACTTTATTAATAACAACTCTTAATTTATACCATAAAACAACTCAGAGTCAAACCAAATTACAAGAAATTTTACTTTCAATCTCTTGCGTTACCTCATCAACACTCAAATTAGCGTCAATTGTTAATAATTTGCCTTTATAATACTCGCGTAAACCTTCCATTTGAAGGTGATATGCACTTATTCTCTTATTAATTGCAGACATATCAGCATCATCAATTCTTTTCTCTAACCTCGTACTTTTACATTTAGCACAAGTAGTACTCTTAAAAGAAGATACACTATATATGCTTTTACAGTCCAAACACGCGAGACGATTTTTTAACCTATCGATTGCAATATTATCGTCAAGCTGCAGCTCAACTACAATGTCAACATCCCTATTATATTTTTCTTGCAAAACTTGAGTCAAAAAATGAGCCTGGTTTAAATTTCTCGGAAAACCATCTAATAAGCAATTATCATCCACTAATGCAAGCTGGTCACGTAATAATCCACATATAATTTCATCTTGAATTAAATTACCAGATTCCACGGTACCCTTTATTTTTTTACCTAACTCACTACTGCTAGATATAATATTCCTTAATAAATCCCCTACTGAAATTAATTTTAAATTATATTTTGCTATTAACAAGCTTGACTGAGTACCTTTACCAGAACCTGGAGGACCAAAAATCGTAATGATCATCTTACTTTCCTCGTTTTAGACTCATATTTCTTTATCCAGTTGTCGTACCTATTTGAAAAAATATAAGATTGTATTTGCATAATAGTATCAGTAATAACGTTCACTATAATCAGTAAGCTCGTCCCACCAAAAATAAATGGTATATCATAATAATATCTCATAACTTCAGGTACAGTACATATGACTACCAAATACGCAGAGCCAATGAATGTCAACTTAAAAACTATATCTTGAAGGTAATCAGAAGTATGTTTCCCAGGCCTTCTACCAGGTATAAAACCACCATTTTTTTTAAGAAAATCTGCGTTTTCCTCTGGATTAAATATAAAATTGGTATAGAAAAAATTAAAAAATACTATCAGCACCAAATAGGCTACAATATATACTACTTTATTTGCCATAAAGTAATTCAAAATAAAATCAGAAAAAGCGTGCCCCTTATAGAAATTTGCAATTGAAATAGGTGTCAATAAAATTGCATTAGCAAAAATGGTTGGTACTACACCAGATAAATTAATCTTCAATGGAATGTAAGTAAAATCGTCATTATGTAATCTTTTAAATTGCTTTTTAGGATGTTGAACAATAACTTTTCTATAAGAAGACTCTACAAAAATGACTAAGAGTAGCAGCAAAAAAAACAATACCAAAACAAAAAGGATAATAAATAACGATACGCTACCGTTTTTATTTAACGTTAACAGAGATGACAAAGCGCTGTGTAACTCTGATATTATGCCCGTGAAAATGATCAATGAGATACCATTGCCTATACCGCTAGCGCTGATTCGTTCACCAAGCCATATTAAAAGCATAGTTCCACCTAAAAGGCTGAAAACACCTATTGTACGAAACATAACACCAGGTTCGATTACAACCAATACCCCTTCCCTATTCATCCCTTCCAATCCAACCAAAATTGGAATTGATTGAAATACACAAATTACTATGGTCAGATAGCGTATATAAGAATTCATCTTTCTACGGCCTGACTCTCCATCATTCTTAACTTCCTTCATTCCTTTAATCGCAGAAGAAAGTAACTGAATAATGATAGAAGCCATTATATATGGCATAACGTTCAATGCTAGAATTGTCATTCTAGCCAATGCACCACCAGAAAATAAATTAAATACTCCAAAGACGCCTGAGCCCTCTTTGGGAAATATATCATTAATTACATCAAGATTAATTCCAGGAATAGGCACATAAGTACCCAAGCGATAGCAAATTAAAGCTATTAGCGTAAAAAATATACGCTTTAATAAATCACCTTTATATAACAACGTAGGATCCAAGCTATTAAATGCAGATTTATTGCCCATGATTTACGATAGTATTTCCACACTACCACCAACTGAAGCTACAGATTTTTTTGCAGCTTCTGACGCAAAATCAACATGAAACACAAATTTTTCGCTCAACTTACCTTTATTAAGAAGTTTAATTTTATCCTTAATAGACTTTATAAAACCTAATCTATACAGCCTCTCCTTATCTATAACAGAGTCTTTCACTATTTTTTTAGCTTCCATTAAGCGCTGTATATCGCCAACATTAATTATAGAGTATATGTTCCTACGTATAGGCTTAAAACCTCTTTTAGGCAAACGAGTATATATAGACTGTTGTCCACCCTCAAAACCATTTATGGAAACTCCACTTCTAGCCTTCTGTCCTTTATGCCCTCTACCGGATGTTTTACCTTTACCACAACCGATACCTCTACCCAGCAACTTAGGCTTCTTTTTCTTAGATAACTTAGTAAATATAGAGTTTAATTTTACAGCATTATTCATACTTTACCTGTTTCCAACTATCTCGCTAATCTTTTTGCCTCTTTTGCTTGCTACCTGACGAGGAGATAACATACTATCAAAAGCCTTAAATACCGCACATATAACGTTATGAGGATTATTTGATCTAGTGGATTTAGCTACCACATCCTTTATACCTAACACCTCAAAAACTGATCTAATCGCTCCACCAGCAATAATACCTGTTCCGGCTCTTGCGGTTCTTAAAACTATTTCACCAGAACAAAATTTAGCTTTAATATCATGATGCAAAGTTCTACCTTCACGCAAGTACACTCTAATCATCGATTTCTTTGCAGCATTTACAGCTTTGACTCTTGCTTCAGCAACTTCTGCGTGCTTACCTATTCCACATCCTACCCTACCCTTTTCATCGCCAACAACAACCAAAATTGAAAATGAAAATCTTCTACCACCTTTGGTAACCGTTGTCACTCTTCGTACCGAAACTAAAAGCTCTGATAAATCATTATTATTTTGTAAATTCTTTATAGCCATATTTAAAACCTTCTAAAATTCAAATCCAGAACTTCTTAAAGCCTCAGCAAATTGAGAAACTAATCCTGTATATTTATACGCTCCACGATCAAACGTAAGCTGCTGCTCTAATCTCATGCCAGACAGACGCTCAACCATTAAAAAAGAAACCTGTTTTATAGTTTCAGCGTTGACTTTCCCTTTACATACATCCTTAATTTTAGCATCCAAAGTAGAAGCCGAAGTGAGAGTTACCCCTTTTACATCATTAATTAACTGGACATAAAAATGCCTATTAGATTTAAATATGGATATACGTAAACGTTCAGCGCTCTTGTCAAGCTTCGCTCTATTACGTAACTTCCTTTTTTCAGAATTACTTAAAAAATTATACGATCTTTTCATTTTAATTACTTCTTTTTACTTACAACCTTACGCAGCATAAATTTGCCTTTTACTACAACACCCTTACCTTTATAAGGATCGTACTTCCTAATCCTGCATATATCAGATGCCACCATATAGACTTTTTGCTTATCCATACCACTAACTACTAAGTGAGTTGGCTTTATGCACTTAATCTCAACATCTTTAGGCACTTTATATTTAACATTATGGCTATAACCAAGATACAAAGTCAAATACTTACCATCACACTCTGCCTTATATCCCACACCGTTAATCTCAAGATTAACAGAAAAACCATCAACCATGCCGTTAATGATATTATTAATATTACTCCTATAAGTGCCCCACATAGGCTTTATTTCATCATAATCATCTTTATCTTGATCCACAGAAAGGAGTAGCTGATTATCAACAATCCGGCACACAACATCACTGATTAAGCTAACTTCTTTTTCAGCCTTAGCGCTCTTTATTAACATCCTACCATTATTATATTCAACTGAAACACCAGCAGGAATATTGATAGGAGCAGCACCTATACGAGACATGAATTTCTCCTATTATTTAAAACACACGACACAAAACTTCTCCACCAACCTTTAACATATGTGCATTATAATCAGTCATCACTCCTTTGGGTGTCGATATAATAAAAATACCAAGACCATTATATGCTTTAGAAATGTCCTTATACTTAGAATAACGACGACAACCAGGCTTTGACACCCTAACTATGTCACTAATTACAGGTGACTTCTCATAATACTTCAATTTTACAATGAAAGAAGGTAAATTATCTACAACTTGCTTTTCATAATCAAGGATATACCCTTCATCTTTTAAAATCTTCAGTATAGAAGAATTCACTTTAGAAAACAACACTCTTGTTGTTCTATGCATTGCCAATTGAGCATTACGTATCCTTGTTAAAAAATCACCAATACTATCAGATAACGCCACAATATACTCCTTATATTATATTTACCAACTAGACTTTGTAACTCCTGGAACTTGCCCAAAAGAACATAAATCACGCAAAACAATTCTACATAAACCAAATTTTCTATATACTCCTCTTGGTCTCCCAGTTAAAGCACACCTATTTCTAATTTTGGTCTTAGAAGAATTTCTAGGCAATTTTTTAATTAATTTATTTTGAGCTGTAAACCTTTCTACAATAGACAAATTCTTATTATTTATTATAGATTTCAATTTTTCTCTTTTTTCTTTATATTGATCGCACAGCTTTATTCTGCGAATATTTCTTTCTATCATAGATTTTTTTGCCATATATTTCTCCTCTCAATTAATCAAAAAAAGGAAATTTAAGAGCCAGTAATAATTCCTTTGCTTCCTTATCACTAACTGCACTTGTTATAATATTAATATCCATACCTCTAATTTTACTTATTTTATCATAGTCTATTTCTAAAAACGAGATATGTTCCTTTATACCAAAGGAAAAATTACCATTACCGTCAAATTGCTTCACACTAAACCCTCTAAAATCTTTTTCCCTTGGCAAAGCAATATATATCAATCTTTCTAAAAACTCATACATTTTATCTCTACGCAAAGTTACTTTGCAACCTACTGTAGCACCTTTTCTGATCTTGAAGCCAGAAATAGATTTTTTTGCAAAAGTTGATAAAGGCTTCTGCCCAGCAATCAAATATAGGCTATCAAGTGGTTCATTTATTGCTTTACTATCTGTAGCAGCATCTCCAACGCCCATATTGATACACACCTTGACAAGTTTAGGCACTTGCATTATATTGCCGTAATTAAACTTATCCTTTAAGGACTTTACTATGCTATCTTTATACAATTCTTTAAACATATCAACCTAATCTATCACTTCTCCAGAAACTTTTGCAAAACGCACTTTTCTACCGTCTATAACCTTAAACCCCACTCTAGTTGGAGTTTTATATTTAGGGTCCAATGTTGCAACGTTGGATATATCAATAGCTAACTCTTTATTTAATATACCACCACTACTACCAGCTTTTGGTTTAGTGTGTCTCTTATGTACATTTACCCCAGAAACAATTATTTTCTTTTTAGCATCACATGCCACAACTTTAATCACTTTACCAATTTTTCCCTTATCTCTACCAGTTAAAACTATAACGTCGTCACCACTTTTTATTTTAGCACTCATTATAAAACCTCAACAGCTAATGACATTATCTTCATAAAAGAACCAGATGATAACTTTTTTACCGGACCAAATACCCGAGTGCCAAGTGGTTCACCTTGATCGTTAATCAAAACTACAGCATTGCTAGAAAAACGAATTACAGAACCATCAGATTTTCTAATAGGGCTTTTCACCCTCACCACAACTGCTCTATATACTTTTCCCTTCTCAACCTTCCCTCTTGGAGTAATAGATTTAGTAGATACAATAACTGTGTCACCTATAGATGCAGACTTTCTACCACCCAATAAACCAATACAAAGTACTGCACGCGCACCAGAATTATCAGCTACTTCCAACAATGTATTTTTTTGAATCATATAAATATCCTATTCAATGTGAGCTATTAACAACAACCCATTTTTTAGTAGTAGAAATAGGCTTGTGTTCTTGTATTAAAACCTTGTCCCCTTCTTTACAACTACTATTCTCATCATGTGCTGTATACTTCTTGTATTTTTTTATAACCTTTTTATACAGCTCATCCTTATACACTTGTAATACCGAAACCTTTACAGTTTTATCACATTTAGTCTTAATTACAGTACCACAAAAAACCTTCTTAGGCATTTTTTTCCTCTCCTTTTCTTTCATTTAATGCAGTTAGAATACGAGCTATGCTCTTTCTTATTAAGCTAAAACGTGAAATATTGTCACACTGCCCCAACTTCTTTTGAAAAACCAAATTAACAAACTCTTTCCTCAAATTTACAAGAATTTCATGCAATTCTTGTAAGGATTTTGACCTAATGTCAGCTATATCCATTGCAACTCCATTTAATTATGATTAGATACAAATTTACACTTCATAGGAAGCTTAGCGGTTGCCTTTTCAAGCGCCAATTTTGCTAAATGCATGGGAACATCACTGCTAATTTCAAACAACATTCTACCGGGCTTAGCTTTAAACACCCAGAATTCAACACTACCTTTCCCTTTACCCATACGCACATCTGCTGGCTTTTTACTAACAGGGGTATCAGGAAAAATTCTTATCCACACTTTACCAGAGCGTTTTAATGTTCTAGATATTACACGCCTTGCAGTTTCAATATGCTTAGACTGAATTCTACCTGCTTCTACAGCTTTTAAGCCATAATCCCCAAAAGATAATGTGCTACCACCTTTTGTATTACCCTTAATTCGCCCCTTAAATACCTTCTTATATTTACTCTTTTTGGGAACAAACATCTCAATATACCTTAATTACCAATATAAACCCAAACCTTAACCCCTATAATACCATATATAGTTTTTGCTTCACAAAAAGCATAATCTATATTAGCACGTAAAGTGTGCAAAGGCAAACGACCTTCTTTATACCATTCAGTACGAGCTATCTCAGCTCCGCCAAGGCGCCCAGAACAACTTACTTTAATACCTCTAGCACCCATCCTCAAACAACTTTGAATAGCTTTTTTCATCGCTCTTCTAAATGAAACCCTTTTTTCTAACTGCTGTGCAATGCTGTTTGATATTAAAACTGCATCTATTTCAGACCTTTTAACCCCTACTACATTCACTTCCACATTATTTTTTACTTTTTCAGCTATTTTTTGCTTTATCTTCTCAATATCTGAGCCTTTCTTACCTATTATCACTCCAGGTCTAGAAGAATGTATTATTACAGACACCAAATCGATTGTACGCTCTATAATTACTTTAGAAACACCAGCATGCTTAAAAGATTCATTTATATAACTGCGAATAGATAAATCTTGATGCAACCCTTGTTTATAACCCTTCTCAGCATACCAAACAGATGACCAAGTATTAATTATTTTTAACCTAAATCCTTTAGGATTAACGTTTCCCATACTTTTGCACTTTCCTTATTAATTTTCTATTTTTATGAATCATATAATTTCCCCCAATTTTACAGTTATATTACTATAACGTTTACTAACTCTATTAGCTCTACCCATAGCTTTTGGACATACCCTACGCAAAGTAAGAGACTTACCTATTGAAATTTCTTTTATATATAAATTATCGATGTCCAATCCATAATTATATTGAGCATTAGCAATCGCAGAATTTAATACCTTCCTTATAAGACCCGCAGCTTTTTTTTCGCAAAATCTTAATTGCACGGTGGCAAAAGAAACTTTTTTATTACGTACTAAACCAGCAACCAAATTCAATTTACGAGGAGTTGATTTTAAAACCCTAGAACCAGCTTTAACTATTACATCTCTGTTTTTCATATCAATTACCTTCTTGTCGCCTTTTTATCACCACTATGCCCAGTAAATTTACGAGTGGGCGAAAATTCACCAAACTTATGACCTATCATATTCTGATCATTAACATTAACAGGAATGTAATCCTTACCATTATAAACAGCAAACTTTAAACCTAAACAATTAGGAAGAATTACAGAAGCCCTAGAATGAACTTTTATAGCCATGTTAACAAACCCCTTGTTTAAAGCATTATTCACCGACTTTAATATAGAAGGATGACAAAAAGGAGGCTTCCACGCAGATCTACTCATAAACTAACCTTTCAATTGTTTTATATACTTATCACTAGATTTATTTTTCCTCCGAGTTTTCTTTCCTTTTGTTGCAACACCCCAAGGAGTAACAGGATGACGACCACCAGAGGTTTTTCCTTCCCCACCTCCATGAGGATGGTCAACCGGATTCATCGCAACCCCACGCACAGTAGGTCTAATTCCAAGCCACCTACTTCTCCCAGCTTTACCCAGCTTTCTATTCTTATGGTCAGGGTTAGATACTACACCAATAGTAGCCTTGCAAGAAGATAAAATCAACCTAATTTGACCAGACCTGAGCCGTAATAAAACATATTGGCCATCACGACCAACGATTTGCGCATAACAACCAGCAGCTCTAGCAATCGCAGCACCATTACCTGGCTTCAGCTCAACATTATGAACGAAAGAACCAACAGGTATATACTTGAGTAGCAAACAATTACCTGGCAAAATATCAGCATCATTTCCAGTTGTAACAATATCACCAGGCTTCATACCTTGAGGAGCTAATATATAAGACTTAATATCATCTTCCTTATATGATATTAACGCTAAAAACCCACTTCTATTTGGATCATACTCTATTTTTTCAACTATACCCTGACCACTTCTATTACGCTTAAAATCTATAACTCTATACTTCTTTTTGTGACCACCACCCCTATGACGAGTTGTAATTCTACCATAATTATTTCTTCCACCACTGGACTTTTTACCGGATGTAAGAGACTTTTCTGGCTCATCTTTTGATAAACCAACTTTACTTACTAACACAGTTCCACGAGAAGACGGAGTAACAGGATTAAAAAATTTCATACCCATATTAAACGCTCATTATATCTAATTTTTGACCATCTATCAAAGAAAAATAAACTTTCTTTTTCTGTTTTTCACAACCAATCACACCCCTGAAACGCCTATATTTAGGCTTAATTCTAACAACATTTATAGAAGAAATTTTAACATCAAATAGAGACTCTATTGCCAACTTTATTTGACGCTTATTTACATTTACAAAAACATACAAAGAATATTTATTAAACTTCTCCCTCAAAAAAGAGGCCTTTTCTGTAATTATAGGAGATTTTATTATATTATTATATTTGATCATAACAATCTACCTTCAAGATGCTTTAAAGTATCCTTTGTCAACATCACGCATTCGTGATTCAATATATCAAAGACATTTAACCCAATAGGTTTGATTAAGTCTACATAATGCAAGTTTCTAACAGCACGCAACAAATCATCTCCATAATCACCAACTATCAAAAAGGAAGAAAATTTAAAATTTTTAATACATTTACACATTTCAGACGTTTTCTTCACATCAATATTTAAATTATCCAGAATAATTACTTGATTATTTAAATACTTTAGAGATAAAGCAATTTTTAAACCAAATTTGCGTACCTTCTTATTAAGAGAATAAGTATGACTCCTCACAACAGGGCCAAAAATAACCCCACCACCTCTAAATTGAGGAGATCGCAAGCTCCCTTGTCTTGCCCTACCGGTACGTTTTTGACCATAAGGTTTAGCTGTTGTACCAGAGACATCACTGATACCTTTTGTTTTATGAGTACCAGCTCTTCTCTTTGCTAATTGCCATCTCACTATATCATGCAAAACACTCAATTTTTGCTTAGCAGAAAATATCAAAGGATTGAGCTGAGCAGTACCTACATTATTATTAGATAGATTAACTAAATTACATTCCATAACTAACTTACCAAATTACTAGCATCATCATTTACATCTAACAGTAAACCCACCGGAAAAGGAACATCTTTATGTAAAGATTTTTTAACTGCATCTCTTACAAAAACATAGGAATTTTTAAACCCAGGAACATTATTACCCTTCACAGCAATTATACTATTTTCATGATCAATGGATAATATCTTCATATTTTGTGCAGTTATCCTGCTGTTACCTAAATGACCAGCCATTTTCTTTCCTTTGAATACTCTACCAGGATCCTGACATTGGCCAGTGGAACCTTGTGATCTGTGAGCAATAGAAACACCATGAGATGCCCCAAGCCCACTGAAATTATGCCGCTTCATCACACCAGCAAATCCTTTACCTATAGAATAACCCGTAATATCAAGATATTGACCAACCACAAAATGATTGATTCCCACTTTTTTACCACATTCTATTCCCGACAGGTCATTTAATCTACTTTCGTATAACTTACATTTATTATTTATACCCTTTTTCTTTAAATATTCCAACTGAGGTTTTGCTATATTTTTAAAATCTCCTGTGCCTAAAATGACTGAATTATAGCCACATTTATCTTGTCCTTTTATATCAACAATATGAGTTTCGCTGAGATGCAATAAAGTTACAGCCATGCGACTATTGTCAGAGTATATAGCAGTATGACCAATATTCGTCATTAATAAACCAATTCTCCTCAGTGAATTTATTCTCTTCATTTCCTTCTCCTAAACCTTAACTTCCTTGACTTTTAAATCCACTTCTACGCCAGCAGAAAAAGATAAACCTGTAAGCATCTGCATCATAGTAGGAGTAAGATCATGTAAAACAATCAAACGCCTAGAAGTTCTCATTTCAAACTGTTCACGAGATTTTTTATCAACGTGAGGAGATCTATTAACAATAAATTTAGAATCTTTTCTTGGCAACGCAATCGGACCAGATAATTTTGCACTGGACCGCTTTAATTCATCAACAAATTTTCGAACACATTCCTCCAATAAAGAACAATCGAAAGCCTTAATGTTAATATATATATCTTGCTTCATCTTAGTTACTACACTCACTCCAAAATTTCAGAAACAACACCAGAACCAACAGTTCTACCGCCTTCTCTTATCGCAAAACGTAATCCCTTA